>PVHX01004706.1:0-79410 GCA_004024805.1 Geosciurus inauris
TGAAGAATGTAATCTGCTTATAATTTTGTGCAAAGTTAGAAAAATTATGATTGTAATAATTTTTTTTCTATTTGCCTCAACAAATATTTTCAGTGAATAGTGTGTACAGCTTCTGAAAATTTGTTTTTTTTCTGTTATGTTTGATAACATGTATTAAAATGCAACTTTTGAGAAAAATAAATAAAAATTTAAAAAAAAAGAACTCACAAAATAGTCTAAATCATGCTTTATTTGTTTTAAATTTTTAAAATTGTGGTTCTGAAAGTTGCACTGCTGCTAAGAGATATGTCTTCCACTGTGACAGGATCATTAGGCTTAGTTTAGTGGAAAGATTTGCAAACATGACAATGAAAGGGACCAGATCCAATAATGATGTGGAGTAGAGGCCATGCTTATGTTTTTTTCAGAAGATTCTACACATCCCATTTGTGTACCTTAATGTGCCATCTCACATGAAGGAACTGGAGCCAAATTTCAAATGAAGATAGAACTGGAGGTGTTGATCCCAACCCCCAGGGGAACAAGAGGCTGAGAAAGAAAAACAGGGCTCCACAAACCCAGAAGGCCAACCTTCCAGTGTGGGGACAACTGAAGAAACTGAGCAGATAGTTGAACAAAAGAGAAGTATTAAGACTCCAACCATAATGTTTATGGCTATGTTAGCTCTATCAAGCTGTCAGGTAAGTGGAGTCCATGGGGAAAATTATTGGACCTGTTTCTCAGATCCACCTTTAGTATACTCAGTTCTGTGTACTGGAGAATCCATCCCAGTATTTACGAATAATACTCATATAATGGGAGATTTTATAGACAATCACATTACACCTAATTATTCTGCAACAGAATTTGGTACCTTTACTAAATGGATGAAATATGCAAATGTCTTGCCAATTCAGCATAAATTCTCTAGCAGTGGTAGTGGATATATTTTGGATTGGTCTCCAAGAATTGATGAGATGGTTACATCAGAATTCCATGACTCCTGGATGATTTGTTGTTAATGTCCTGATTTTTAGTGGTGGCAGAATTTCAGAAGATCTATGGCATTTAATAGCTGTCTCAGATTTTCTCCACTATATAGATGGTCCCATGCCTGACTTTATGTACAGGAAATGCAAAGAGGGCATTGGCTATGGCCTACAGATCTGGGTTCAATCTCCTTATGCTTTAATTTCTGTAAATGTAAGAGTAAAAGAAATCAGAGAAAAATATCATATACCTTGTAAGACATGAAATCTTAGATATAATAGATATAATATAGAGAAAAGGGTACTCATTCTTTATCAACCTTCCTTTGTTTTAATCCCAGGTAACATTTCAGGGCATGGTATGCTGATGCTGGGGTTCAAGTCTTACAACAGATACCTGCCCATCTAAGCAGACTCCAGAGTACTGTTGGTCTTATTGTACTCAGTTTAGTTGGTTTAATATATTTTTTGGCTTCTACAATTACAGTTTCTGTGACATTATCTTAAAATATTCAAAGTGCTCATTTTCTTAAGAATTTGGCTCAAAATACTTCCAAAGCCCTATGCCATTAGGTAAATATTGATAAAAATATTGAGACTAAATTAAATGCCTTGAAAGCTACTCGCATGAATGTTGGAGATGAACTTGCCACTCTACTCTCAAATTTAAGCAAATGTTTAGGTGCCACGCTGACAATAAACATATCAGCATTACTGCAGCCAAACATAATGTTTCCCAATTGGATTGGGAAAAGGTCAAAAATCATCTAGTGGGCATTTGCAATAGTAATAATAGCAGTCTGGACCTTTAAAAATTACATCATCACATTGAGGACATTCAGGAAAGCAGGATCAATCTCATTGATCCTGCATCACTTGCTGAAGGGATACTTTTGGATTTAAATGGCTTTAATCTTGGAAATATGTTGAAACATTCCACATGGTATATTTTTAGAATAATAGCTGTGCTACTAATTCTCTTTTGTTTTATAATAAAAGGTTGCCATACATTCAGGGAAGAAATTTGGGAACTCCAAGTATTAACATATCACTTTTGCTTAAAAAATAAGAAAGGGGGCAATGTTGGAAATGGTAAATAAATCATTGCTTTGAATTCCAAAGGCTTGGACAGCAAGATGCTGCTTCTGGGAATCTTTCAATGCAATGATGCTGAAAGAAATGCCCACTTATAGGTGATCACAGTTAGTATGGGGCAGATTCCACATATGGCATGTAATTTATGGGTTTAATAGATTTTAATTCAAACTCCTGCTGTCCTAGGATAGAAGATATATGGGTACACTTAATAGCCTTCAGTTGCCAGCTATCTAGAACTAGAGACAACATTATGCAATAGATAAGCCCCAATTAGCCTGGATCCTGCTCAAACTCACTTTTGTTTACCTTGAAGATTTTTCTCACAATAAATCCTTTTGATATTTTTGCCTATAAAATGAAACACATTCTTTGAAAGTAATCAGATTGGCAGAAGGGCTGATTCCCCCACCAGGCTGTACTTTTGCATCTACATTTGAGACTTTGTGTTTATTTTTTATTATTTCTTATAATTTCTATTTTTTCTTATCTAACCCAAAATCTGCATCAGAAAACTGCTCAATTACCATACAGGTTATGGGGAGACAGGAGTAAAGTATATGAAAGAGATTCTGTATGTACAGGCATTTATGCAGTTTCATGATAAGGGGTCTAAACAGTCAGAAACTAAATTGAAGGGGCCAAAGGCACTGCCTCTGGTGTACAAGGATAGCAATAATAAGACAGGGTTTTAAAAGATTTAAAACTTTAAAACCCAGTGCTGATACTCCAAGCACTGTCAGCCTGGCCCTAGACAGCCACAGATCATCCTACTGTGGGTCAAGAACACTAGGCCAATGCTGGGGAAAAAATCCCAGGAAAGCTGCCTGGGCTATAGAAAAGTGGCCATACAGAGCCTGGCCATGGACATGCTTTACAGCCCCATTTGCTTATGGAGGATGGAGGTGGCTGGCCTCCTCCATTTGTGGCTGGCCACAAATCAGGAGACAATGGGTTCCAGCACTGTTAGTTTATGACTTGGGAACAGGAATAGTCTTCCCTTTTAAGTTTTAACAGGACATTCCATTTGGCCAGGGGATATCTATTACTGTGGCAAAGCAATTCTTGCTATGAGAGAATCTCATCAAACTAAATGCAGGGGGAGGTGGCAGAATGAACAAAAAGACCCCCCCCCCAAAAGATAGAAACTAAGTCCAACCCATGTTTTCCAGGCAGCCACTGAAAAGGGAGCTTCAAGGAAGCCTAAAGAATGGGATGAAAAAGGGCCTCCTCCATTGCATATCAATATGTCCAGTATAAGAAAAAGGTCCAAAAGGGGCCTCTCTGTATAATTTACAGTGCAAAACTCACTTAAAGGTGATAAGATTGTGATAATAATAAGGGATCAGGCTCAAATATTCTGTTATATTATTCTGAGAATATTATAATATTCTCAAATAGTATAATAATAACAGATCAGGCTCAAATATTCTGTGCTCCAACTCCTTGAATGTAACCTCAGAAAAAAGATTAAGGCATGGTTTTGTATATATCAGATTGTTTGATTTCTCTTCTGGGATAAAATTTGTTGCATAGATTACATGCACAGATAACATTCATAATAATTGTTTCAGAATATAAATTTAAGAGAGAGTTTGAAACTAGAAAATATAAAAGAAAGTTATAGGTATGGAAACACATTTTAGAATGGAAAAAGAGAAGGAAAAAGAGAAGTAATGCTTCTGGATAAGAGTGTTTTGTCTAGTAAAGTAATATTCTTTTGTTAAAGTCCAAGATGAAATAGAGGTAAAAGCTAAAGATGTAAAGAACTTATGAATGTCTAAATCACAGAAGAACTGCCAAAGAAAAATCTCAAAAAATATGTGTAATTAAATTGGCTATAAGTAGCACAAAGTTATTTGATCTATAATATACTGATAAAAGCAAAGTCTGAAGCATTGATCTTCTCTTATCTATCAATGTAATATTCTTGTTATTTGTTAGATTTTATCACTTGGGCAAACAAAGTCTTCAAGAAATTAGGGTTTTACCTGTTTTAAAGTCTTTTAAATGATTACTTTGTAATTGGTTGGATAAACAACTATTATTTTAGATTACAACAATACAATTGACTCTATATATGTGACTACATATAAGTATATATATGAGAGCTATATCTATCTGAGCCTTGCCTATGTTTTACAGAAAAGTTTATAAAATAAATGTTTATCTATGTTTACTGGCAAGGTAACCAATAAGTGCTCTCTTTTATACATTGTACCTGACATAGAAGGGTCTCACTGTTATGTGAAAACCTGTCTTATATCTATTTGCTTTGACTAAGTCTATTTTTGATCATTAACACTGTTTTCTAAATGTATAAGAGATTTAAGACTATCACTTGATTTTTGCTAGTGCTGGTAACACATGCAGGTCTCTGTTCTTTGTTTCCACACACCATGGATTCTAAATTGTACTTTAACAGTTAAAATTAGTTAAATTTAAAGCTTATGGGAGAGCAATTTACTGAGTTGGTGTTCTCCAAACTAAAATTATCTATAACAATAGTCCCATATTTGTATATAAATAACACATTTGTTCAGTATCTCTTTATTCTATTTGATGTTTTATAGCTGGATAAAGTAACCTGGTATAAATAAGTTACATATACACAATTTTTGTAACTCCTCACACTGGAGTAGAAATTTAAACATATTTTGGAAGGTAATAAGAATAGCTGATCTGTTTAAAGGTGACATTGTAAAACATGGACGCATTTTGCCACTTGCTCCAACAAAAATAAAGGTAAAAATTCTCCTAGCTTTTGTTTGAATCATGTTTTAGATGTAATATTGCTTTGTGTTATTTGTCAAGAACCCCACTTTATCTAAAGATAAGGCTCTGCCTTTTACCTTACTCCATTTTGAAATGGCTCCAAAACAGCTCACTAAAAGTTGTGTTCAAAAGATTGAATTTTGTTGTAAATATTACTGTGATCTCAAAATAACAGGGTATATAATATAGAAGTAAATAAAGGTTCAGGTTTATAAAAATCATTTTTATTGGTTCATAGCTATTACACAAATTGACTATTTTTTCCTCTGTTAATTTTATTTCCTATTTTCCTTGTAAACTTCATAACTCTTGCATTTTAGTGTTTTGCAGTGTTTTGATTGTACTACTTCTAATAAAACAACTTGAGTTAATTTGATGTTATCACCTATAGAAAAGATAGTATACAATATTGACTTTCAGTGCTAATATTCACCCCAATTTACTGAACTGAGTAACTGTAAAATTATAGATATTGAAGTTATAACATGTTATTCCCACTTTAAGACTGATGAAACTGGCCTATCAGATGTATAAAAGTGAAATCTTGGGTATCAAACTTAGGGAAGTAAAATGGCCAAGGAAAAAGAATCCAAAATTTTGGCCCTTGCTTCCAAAGTAAGCTACCTAGAGAATGACAGGATCCTCTTTGGGCTGGGCAACTATGATAAGTCTTCTGATCAAAAAGACTGAGAGGACCCTAGAGAACAAGGAGCTAAGTGCACATTCTGAAAAAAGAGAGCCATTAGAGGGGAAAATGTCTATGATGCTTCCAAGGGAAGCCAAGTATGGTAAGCAAAACCCTGACCCATCCTGGCAGATGGCACCACTGGTAGAAAAAACCTAAAGGAGCCAAAAAACTTCAAACACATCCACAAGAGTGATCTGTAAGAAATCTCAGCTGACCCCTAGTAAGCAGTAGATAGGAACATGGTTGATTTTGACCATCTTGGTCTGAAACACTGGTATGATGGTAGAACCTAATTACAGTCCTACATAAACATTTAAAATTAAAAAAACAAGGTTTTTTTAAAAATGTAACTTAAGACGTACACTTGTGTCAGCCTTACCAAAAGTAAGTAAAGCTGGAGGCTATAGAAGAAAGCCTTGTGTGGAAGTGCCTAATAATAATGATCACAAAGGACTCTAGAATCACAAGTTTGTCCTAAGTTAATTTCACCCTGATCTCATACACCTACAAATCTTCCAAACCTCCTACATTGTTAAATATGATCTGTTATTCCCTGATGTAATTATGAGTTAAGGTCTGTGGTTTTCAGGGACTGGCTGAAATTCTAATTAGTTTTTTACTACTAGTTCACAAAAATGTAATGTTTTACTGTCTTGTTTATTATTGTCTAGCATGATCTCTGCCCTATGTATGAATTCTACAGTCACCTGCCATCTGCCACTGTGAAAATCAGAACTGCTCTGGGGCTGAATACCCTTAACTGCCTCTGCTCCACCTGATTAAGAACAAAAATTTTGTGTTTCTTTCCCTAATTTCACCTTGTTTCAGCAGAAAACAGCTTGGAGATGTATTCACTCATTTTTCCATAGAAATGTAATATAGAATTTGACAGTGGGAAAATATAACAGTAGTCCACTTTATGCTTTGAATATAGCCCTTGTCACTCTGCTACTGCAACTTATTTTTTAAATGGACATGTTTCTTTCTCTTTCTCACTCCCTGCTTCTCCCTAATCTTTCCCCCTCCATAATCTCAGAGATGACAATTCTTCCCCATTTTAGGCAGATTTACCTGTACTTGTGTACACACCCACCATAGAAATAAGCAATTCACACTTTGGGGATGGTACCAGAGATCTCCAAAATGACTGTCTCACAAATTAACAAATGAAATACAACTGCAACTGAGAACTGGTAGAATGTAGTTTTTGAATCACCTCTTTAAAAGCCCCTGTTCCTGCTTATCAGGGGCAGAATCACAGCCTCTTGGACTGAAGTCCCTTGTGTTTCTCCTTTGTTAGCAAACAATTAATTTTTTTTCCTTTTATGAATACCATGTCCTCCTTACTGAATTGGGGATAAAGATTGAGCTTTTGGTAACAGCAAGAGTGGGTGTCATTCCTGAGCTTAGAAAACAAACAAAATTTAATGTTCTGCTATTGAAAATGATGTTAGCTGTAGATTTGTCATAAGTGGCCTTTATTGTGTTCAGGTTCATTCCTTCTATACCTAATTTATTGGGAGTAATTAATGATTAATGATGTAAAAAGATGTTGAATTTTGCAGGATATCTCTTTTGCACCTGTTGATATGATAAAATGGCTTCTGTTCTTCCTTTTGTTAACATGGTATATCACATTGATTAATGTGTATATTTTGCACTGTTATGACATTCCAGGGATAAATTTTATGTAATAATGGTGAATGGTACTTTTAATGTGCTGTTGAATAATGGTTTGCTAGTATTTTGATGAGGATTTTTGCATCTGTGTTTATCAGAGGCATTGTCCTGTGCTTTTATTTTCTTGTTGTGTTCTTTAATGGCATTTGTATCAGTGTAATCCTAGCCTGAATTGAACATTTCCTCATGTTCAATTTTGAGAGTTTGAGAGGACTGGTATTAGTTATTCTGTAAATGCTTGGTTGAACTCAGCAGTGATGACAGTTGGATCTTGCTTTTTATATAGGAGGCTTTTATCAGTTTTTATATCAGGCTTTTATCTTTCTTGTTATTGGTTTGTTCAGATTTTTTATTTTTTTGTGAATTAGTCTTGGTACATTGCATGTGCCTATAAACTTATCTATTTCATCTAGGTTACCCCCATATTTGGCATGTAACTGCTCATAGTAGTCTCTTTGCCTTTCTGTGATATCAGGAATAATATCTCCTCTTTTCTTTTCTATTTGTTTGTGTCTTCTCTCTTTATTCCTAATTGAGCTAAAAGTTTGTCAGTTGTGTTTATTTTTTCAAAATGCTAACTCTTAGTTTTGTTAATTCTCCTAATGATTTTAAAGGATCTATTTCACTTATTTCTGCTTTAGTCTTTATTCTTTCCTTCCTTCTCCTCCATTAGGATGTGGTTTTTTTAAATAGGAGTTCAGGGATACCAAGATGGCAGAGACAGGTTATTAGAAAAAAGCAGCTGGAGTAAAAGACAAGGGGATGAGTCCTATCCCAGCTTATAACAAATCCAATTACCATGAAAACCTCTGCCAAAGAGTACTTATCACTGTAACAACTCCCACCATAGGTTCACTATTTAAACCTGACCAGTGAGGTTAAATTGGGTAGTATTCTAGTTAGTTTTCTAAATTAACCAATGGGAGGGATTGGACAATATTCTAATCATGTATCATAATGTAACCAATGGGAATAAATGGGGTAAGCTCTTGATTATGTCCACATAAGGAAGAAAATGCCTCACAGCTCAGCATATAAGACATTAATTTCCAGAGATCAGGGCCATGGGCTTCTTTCTCTTGCTTGCCCCAGTCTACTCTATCTAACAGAGTGCTACTTCCACCTCAGTTTAATAAATCTGTACTTTGCCTGTTACTTGTTTATGTCTTGCTCAGTTCTCTATTGAAGACACCAAGGACTTGTACCCCATCTAGACACCCTGACAATAACATTTTGACCAGCCAGGCAGGAGGTAAGCCCCTTTCTGTGGATGCTGATTTCACCCTTATAAGTCTACTTCTCTTTCATATCAGGCTTTTTGAAAGTATCACATGCAGACTTAGGAGGAACTGATGGCCCCTGGGTATGCTCCTGATAAAATGGCACCCTTGTTCAGAACATTAGAATATTGATAGCCCCAAAGAGTGGAGAGCCTGAGATCTACCAAACTATGATGCTGATTAGTCTCCCTTCCATGTGCTTAACCTTGCCTTTTGGGATTTTTGGCTTCATCATTTGTGGTTCTTAATCACCTAGTGAGCCTGTGTTCTCTCCCTCCACTTCTCAACCACTTTACTTGCTCATAATATTATGTCAGAGTTCTTGGTTCTTTGCTACACTCTCAGCAGGCATGGGTCAAGCAAGTTAAGAGCCAATTGGGCACCTGAAACTTAAGATCCCTGTGAAAGGATAATCAGCAGTGAATCGCAGTTAGACTTAATCTGTGCTGGACACAAGGCAAAGCTCATCAATACAGGCACATTGTGCAAGCATTCAATTACTCTAAGTCTATGCCTTCTCTAAAAGGAGATTAGTTGAATCAACATGGTTCTGACTGTCTCTAACTGTTCTCCTTCCCAACCTTCTCCTCCCTCCTGTGGAATTCTGCTACTTCTCTGTCAATCACTTTTACCTCTTTGTGGGTGTCACCTCCTGCAAAACAGCTACTGTCTGTTCTTCAAATGTTTATTGGAAATTTCCTATGGAGGCTTATGGCTGTTAGTTGTGTATGTTACTCATCTCTTTTGTCATCAGCCAAAAGAAAATGGATCAAGATAAAACCAGTCTTTTCTGGTTTAATAAAACTAAAAAAGGTAGGGTAGGGACAGTTGGGATGACATTCAGTGCATTTAGTGGCCCCTCACAAATAAGGTTACATGGGTTCTTTTTAGCATCTATAGGGAGATTAACACAACAAGAAAAGAAAGAATAATTGTCAAGGTGATCAGAGCAGAAGAAAACAGGGAGTTACACAGCCCATGGAAAGGGGCCATGTCAAATCAAGAGTATATTCAAAAGGGAAAGAGAAATATTGTGTCCCCCCAAATTGGTAGAGAAGGCACTCATAGTCCTGGTCATAGGGACACAAAAAATTGCTGAGAACCCAGCATAAGGGCCAGAGGTATCTGTTTAGTGTGGTATTGCTATGGGGACACTTGGAAATAACCAATGCAAGGTCCTCTATATAACCAATATTGCTATGGGGACACTTGGAAATAACCAATGCAAAGACACTTTGGGTAGAATTCAGGGCCTTAATTATAAAACTTGAGAACTCTATTATAAGACTGGGAGGCTATTTCTGTGGTGCAGTACATGATTAACATGTACAAAATCCTGGATTTAATCCCCAGCACAAATACCCCCCCCAAAAAAAGAAACAAACAGAAACCCTCTTCTCTACCAGAATAGTCAATATGTGGAGAACTGCCTCCATTTCACAGGAATCCTTGCTGGGAGCATGATCTATTGCTGGAAAAGCTTCAACCCTGACAATTTGAAAAAAAATATCTATTTTAAAAATTAATGCATGTCCCAATGTGAGCAAGGGGATTCAGATCAATGGCCTCTAAATGGAAGCTAAAATCATACCATTCTGCAACTAGACCTCTTTTGCAGGAGATAAAGCATGTGGTCAGAAGTTCTCTACATTCAAGCCTTCATGTTCCTATAGGCAAACCTATCTCTATGCAATGTCAAGATCACTTGTAGAGCCCCTAAAGCGAATTCACCAAATCTCAATGTCCAGATGATCATAAATAAACCATCCTCCTGTTTCTCAGGGGGGACAACTATGACAGCCTCACTCACCTCTTTGGGTCAGAATTACCTTATTCAGTGGTCTTTGCCTCCCAGGTTCAAAATGGCAGTTTTCATTATTGCTTAGCTTTCTGCCAGATATCTATCTTTCCATGGCTTCCATCTGGAATGTAAACTTCATAGGCAACTGTCTAAAATTGGTTTCAGCCCACAGGGGCTAAAGTGTCACTTTTAAATTTAAGCTGCTCTGGGACCTAAATAGATATTTCAAAAGATTTTAAAATTTGTTTAAATTAGTTGCATATGTACTTTGATATATCATCCATATATGTGGTATAATTTCTCATTGTACATGTTGTGGAATCACATCAGTCATGCTGTCATATCTGTACATAAGGTAATGATGTCTGTTTTATTCTACTATCCTTCCTATCTCCATATCCCTTCCACTCCCTTCACGCCTCTTTACCTAATATAAAGTAACTCTATTCTTTAGAATAGAGCCCCCTTATTGTTAATTGGCATTCACATATCAGAGAAATATTTGGCCTTTGACTTTTGGGGATTTGCTTATTTTGATTAGCATGATCTTCTCCAGCTCCATCCGTTTGATGGCAAGTGTAGTAATTTAATTCTTCTTTAAGGCTGAGTAATATTCCATTGTACATATATACCACATTTTCTTTATTCATCTATTAAATGGCACCTAGGTTGGTTCCATAGTTTAGATGTTGTGAATTGAGCTGCTATAAACATTGAAGTGGCTGCATCACTATAGCATGCTGACTTTAAGTCCTCTGGGTATAGACCAAGGAGTGGGATAACTGGGTCAAATGGTGGTTTTAGTCCACGTTTTCCAAGGAATCTCCATACTGTTTCTATAGTGGTTGCACAAACTTGCAGTCCCACCAGCAATGTATGAATGTATCTTTCTCCCCGCATCCTTGTCAACATTTATGGTTGCTTGTATTCTTGAGGATTGCCATTCTGACTGTAGTGAAACAAAATCTTAGTTTTGATTTGCATTTCTCTAATTTCTAGAGATGTTGAGCATTTTTTCATATGTTTGTTAATGGATCATATTTCTTTTTCTGTGAGTAATCTATTCATTTCCTTGCTCAATTATTGATTGGGTTATTTGGATTTTTTGTGCTAAATTTTTTGAGTTTATTATATGTCCTAGAGATTAATGCTTTATCTGAGGTGCATGTAGTAAACATTTTCTCCCATTTTGTAGGCTCTCTTCACATTATACATTGTTTCTTTTGCAGAGAAGAACATTTTTACTTTGAATCCATCCAATTTATTGATTATTTTACATCTTGTGCTTTAAGGAAGTCAGATCCTAGGCCAACATGATGAATATTTGACCCTACTTTTTCTTCTAGCTCTCTGTACTGGGTCTCTGTTTTAGTGCCTAAGCCTTTGATTCACTTTGAGTTCAAATTCATGCAGGGTGAGAATAGAAGTTTAATTTTATTTTGTTACATGTGGATTTTCATTTTCCCAGCACCATTTGTTGAATAGGCTATCTTTTCTTCAGTGAATGTTTTTGGCACCTTTGTATAGTATGAGATACTGCATTTGTGTGGGTTTGTCTCTGGATCTTCTAATCTGTACCTTTTGTATACATGTCTGTTTTGGTGCCAGTACCATGTTGTTTTGTTACTATAGATCTGTAGTATAGTTCAACATCTGGGTTTGTGATGCCTCCTGCTTCACTTTTCTTGCTAAGGATTTTTTGTGTATTCTGGCTTTCTTATTGTTCCAAATGAATTTCATGATTGTAGTTTCTATGTTTATGAAGAATTTCATTGGGGGCTGGGGCTATAGCTCAGTGGTAGAGTGTTTGCTTTGTACATGTGAGACACTGGGTTCAATCCTCAGCATCACATAAAAATAAATAGATAAAAATACAGTGTACATCTACAACTAAAAATATTTTTAAAAATGTTATTGGGATTTTAATAGGAATTGGATTAAATTTGTATAATGCTTTTGAGAGTATGGCCATTTGGACAATATTATTTCTGCCTATCCAGGAAAATGGAAGATATTTTTATTTTCTAACATCTTTTTCTATTGTTCTATAATTTTCATTGTAGAGGTATTTCAACTTTTTTGTTAGATTGATTGCCAAGTATTTTTGACACTCTTTTGAATGAGGTGGTTTTCCTAAAGGTATATCTTATCTTGTATTCCATGATTCTGTTCTCTCAAGTTCCTACTGAAACATTAGAGTATAGGGAGAGATAATGGAAGGATCTCATATATATAAGTCTTCTTTAGATTGAGGACATTTACCTGAGGATTTTACATTCTACCACATTTTTTCATTATTTGGACTGATTCTAATTTGATCCAAAATTGCACTCTGATCTGATAAAGATGTTCCACATGCCCCTTTACTAGACTTATTATGGCCATGTAAATTTTTTCCCATACTTATGTTTGTTTTTTTGAGCTCATGGTTTTTGGTGAATTTATGTTTAAATACCAAACACTGAAATTAATAGATTTTGTTCTAATAAGTCTTGTTTAATCTAACCATAGTTTCTCTCCTCTACCTATTTTTTTCTGCTGTCTTTATTTAGAGGTCAATTACTCAAGAAAAAGCTTAAAAATTCTTGTTTCCTGTTGGTTTTTAAGTATATTTATAAACACTTCATTGTTGTATATGTGTCTATCTACTTTGTCTATATATCACTTAAAATTGGTATGTAGATCAATGAGCACTCACAAAATAAAATTTAAAAAGAAATAGATCAAAATACCTTTTAGTTCATGTGACTTAAACCTTTAAGAAAAAGGGTTCAATTTTAATTGGTTAAAAAGATAAGAGTAGAGATGTTTTTAAAATTATGTACAAAATTTCCTAGGTGGTCAGGCAATTAATAGAATGTTGATTTCTATAAATATTTAAAGTATAATACCCACTGCTTCTAGGATTTTTCTTCAGCAGGGAAAGGATGGCTAATAGTGGTGATAACATCTAATATCTTGGATTTTAGAACTAAAAATGAGTAAATTATATTTAACATAAGTGGGATTAATCTTCTAAGTGTGTTTGTTAAAGACATCTGATTAATTTGCAAAGTTACAGTGCTAAATCATTAACTGCTAAATATAAAATCAAGTACACTTGAGTTCTTAAATCCCATAAGTTAACATATATTTTTAT
This sequence comes from Geosciurus inauris, assembly GCA_004024805.1. NCBI lineage: Eukaryota > Metazoa > Chordata > Mammalia > Rodentia > Sciuridae > Geosciurus > Geosciurus inauris. The sequence goes on from PVHX01004706.1 coordinate 13,427, forward strand.
TTATTAAATGTGTTTTTCTTTTTCTTTTTATTTATTTATTTTTTTGTGCTGAGGATTGAACCCGAGCCTTATGCATGTGAGGCAGGCATTCTACTGACTGAGCTATATCCCCAACCCCTAAATGTGTTTCTATAAATTGATAAATAAAAAGTTTGATTGCTTTGAAACTAGGTCTTCACTAAAATTAAGATTAGTCAAAATGTTAACAGTTGTAATTCTATATGCAAAGAGTACAAAAAGATTTCAGTTGTGTTTCAATTAAACTATTGTAAATGAATAAAGTATTTTATCTTCTTCAGAGGAGTAATTTAATAATTCAAAATTTTTATAAGAATTGTTTCAGAATGTAAATTTAAGAAAGAGTCAGCAACTAGGAAAGAGATCTAAGAAAATTCTAGGTATGGAAATATATTTTAGTATGGATATTAGAAGGAAAAATGTTTCTGTAGGAGCACTCTCCAATACTAACCCCATGAATCGCCACCACTGTCCAGAGAGACCCCATATCATCTTCCCCAGAGACCTCTTCTTTTCCATCTCTCTGGACCCCAACTCGTCAGGAAGGCCCACGTGGCACCCCCACCCCTTTATAAGTGATAACTGGCACCCTAGATGGAATGGGCTTCTTGACTCCTCCTCGATCGGTAAGAAATCACGGCGATTCCTCTGTTTGTCTTGCTGGTGAAGGTAACACCAGCCCTGTTTGTCATTGTCTTCTCTGTTTGTCTTTATGCGATAAAGTTAGGTCAGGGAACTTCTACTTCCTGGCTCATCTGTCAGTCGCAAAAGGTCTGATCAGCCCAGTGACTAACCCTAGTTCTAAACATTTTCTTGTTCTTATCTCTCCTAGCATTTCCTCCTACTTTCAGGAGACTTTCCCCTTTCTTTGGCTGTCCACCTACATGGGCTGGTCCCACCTTCTCCCCAGCCTTCCTTTCTCTGCTCCTTGGAAGCCCTCTGCTACCCCCTCATGAGCCTTCTGCCTCTCAGATTGGTGCTGCCCTGTGGAGCCTTTGCTTGCCAAGCCTGCCTTCTCCCAAAGCACAGACCCCACCCAGGAGTGCACAGCCCCTCCCCACAGTGAGCTGCAGCACTTCCAAGCTCCTGTGCACAGAACACTGCTCTGAGGGACCCAGTTCCCTGCAAGTCAGGAGGCAAAAGAATAAAACAAATCACTTTTGCAGCGGCTCCACCCTCCAGCCACGGTGGCCCCAGTTCCAAGGGGCATTAGTCCTGCCCACTCTTTGGCGGCCCGCGCCTACACCGCACGAGCCCTGCATCCCCTCTGCAGCCCGCTGGTGCCAGCGGATCACAGGAACCAGTCCTGCACCAGGGCTCCATGTGCCAGGCTTGGCGTCTTCACCCACATGGGCTATAGTCACTAGCACCAGAGGCGGCTCTGCACCTGCTACATTGCATGCCTTCTGGCCCCACAGCAGTCCAGTGCATGAGCAGCCCTCCTTGCCACCAGCCTTCCAGTGGCTCCACCACCGCCAGCCCAGTCACAGGCACCAGCCCTATTCTGGCAAGGTGCAAATGCACGCCTGCCATCAAAAACTGTTCCAAATCCTTAAAGCAACCTTGCCCCTGCCAGGTGCTGCATGGCCCCACCTGTGGAAGGCCCCCTTTGCCTGCTGCACCCTGCACGCTCCCGCAGGCACCCCTAGGCAGCCCATGCACAGCCCACCCACTTAAACTATCTGTATCTCTGCTGAGGACTGCTTGCTGCTGTGAGCCTTCCCAGGGAGAACTGAACAAAAGCACTGTCATAAAACTGTCCCGTGAAAAAGATTCTCTTTTTCTACTCAAATGAGCTGCACCACACCTCCTCTGGCCACAGCCACACCCCCCAGTGAGCTGCCTAAACTGCAGGCAGACCAAAGTCGCTGCCTGCCCTGCCTGCTACTCTTGCTTGGAACGCAAAGACTGCAATTGATTGGGCTTTCACAGAAAATGTTTACTTTCATTTTAAATCTGCCTCATGTTCTCCTTTTTCTTCTCACAATTGGCAGACTCTTCCCACCTCCTCTTTGTCCTGGCTCCTCTGCCCATCCCTCTTCTCTGCACCAACACCTTCTCTTCCCTCTGAAAGGCAGCACTTTGGCAGGAGCAGAGGGCAGACAGGCAGGGTTGGCAGAGGCCCGCTCTCAAGCCAGCGACCAGCCGCTAGCTGGCAGGTGACTTTCTACCGCCACAAAGCACCACAGCTGGCTCCAGATGGCTGAAAAGTCCTAAGGAAACAAAGGTGCCTCAGAGGTACCTGGATCCTCTATAGTTCCCCCAGCAGCATCGCTGCTCCTGCCAGGGCAAACCAAGGTCTCCAGGCTGCTCCTCTTACAGCACAACCACCTGCCCACCTGTGGCTACTCTCTCATCCATGCCTTGCAACCCAGCAACAAAGCCCACTTGCCAGGGGCAAGAAAAAATGTCCCCAGTGCAACCAGAGCAGATTGCTTACTCAAGCTCAGAGTTTCAAAGCCCAATTCCACTTCTAAGCCAACAAATCTGCTCCAGTCAGACATAAGGACTTCAATAAGTGAATGTATGCCACTAAGGAAGTTTCTGATCATTATGGTAGGATCATTATTAATTCGTGTACTTTGTATTCAGTTTTATGCTGGGGAAGATATACCAATTATATATTTACAGTTCATCACCTAATGCTTATACAAGAAAACAAAATATTTCAGCATGTATAGTTAACATATCAAGCATTCCTTCTAGCTTCTACACAGACACACATGCAAACACAGAGGTATACCTAAAATTTTAAAAATATAAATATGCAGCCACATATACAAGGTTTCTATAATTGTTTGGGGATAATAAACTATATACCTCCCAGTCAATAGGAAATAAAGATATAAATAATTGCACATTAAAATGTTTGTGTCTGTAACTATCATTGGAATGATAAATAATTTCTCTCACTTAAATTTGCTGTCTGTTTAGCCTAAAAAGCTCACTGGCTCAAAATCAGATTCCTGATTAACTTAACCCCTCTCCTAGAGCTACTTTGAGCTGCATTGTCAACCTAAATCACTTCCTAAAGACTAAATATAAATCTGACAAGAATGGATAATACTTCTGAAAGAATGTAGGCCTTAGAGATTTTTCTTGAGTCAAAACAGCAGCTTTTAAAACAAAAAATAAATAGAAACACAAATGAATGGCACTGGCTTAATGCTGTTAATGTTTTTAATGTTTCTACCTTTAGATTATATATCTAACTCATATTAAAATAACTCTAATAAGCACTGTTTTATTAAAAAATCTGACTTCAATAGTATTTTTATATTCTACATGGGCAAAATTATATGCTGCAATTTACACTAAGGTTTCCTATAGGCACACATTCTCTGTACCTTTTGTAGTGTTTTGTTTTACTAGGTTTGCACCTTGATGGTAAAACTCTATATGGTTTTGTGTGTTTCTCATGTTATAGCATTTTTATAGAGGAACTGATCCATGTAAATACTTTCCATGTTTTTTCCTTAATGTTTAAACCACTAGTTATTATATCTATCTTTCACCCCTAATGATTTCAGCTCTCACGGAAGCTCTGGACACCTCACCCTACTAAATGGAGCAATGGCCTATTCTGGAGCCTAAGCTTTCAGCATTAAAGAACCTTGTCCATGAGCAACTAGCTTTAGGTCATATTGAGCCTTCAACTAGCCCTCATAATTCTCCCATTTTTGTCATTCAAAAAAAAATCAGGCAAATTGAGATTATTACAGGACTTTAGACATATCAACAAACAAATGGAAAAAATGGGCACATGTCAAGGTGGCCTTCCTTTCCCCTCAGCCATCCTGATAGATCATTATATTACTATCATTGACATCAGGGATTGCTTTTTTTCTATCCCTCTTCATGAGGCAGACAGGCCTTATTCCTCCCTTGTATATGCTACTGTCCTTGCAGATGAAAAAGTAACCCATATGATTAAGGCTCTAAAATAAACAATCCTATTCATGGGTGTCCCATGGTCAATCAAAACAGACAATGGCTCAGCCTATTTCTCCCTCACATTAAAGGAATTTTTAACTTCCTGGGGAATTTCTCATACCAAAGGGATTCCCTATAACTCTCAGGGACAAGCAATCATTGACAGAACCAATAGCACTCTAAAGGAGATGCTTCAGAAATTTGATTCTACTGAGAAGGACCCTTCTTTGAGATTGTTGGATGCTTTATTTACACTTAACTACCTCACTTTTGACAAACAAGGCCTCAATGCAGCAATCAGACACTGGAGTCCATTTACCTTCCCTACCCCTCTTCCCTCGGTGCGATGTAAAGTCCCCTTAACCCTTCAATGGAAAGGCCCAGACCCTCTGCTCACACAAGGGTGAGGCTATGCTTGTGTCTTCCCCTCCACAGAGTCTAATCCCCTTTGGATCTCAGCCAGGAATATTTGTCCAAGCCTTTCTCAAGAAGACAACCTGCCCCACCTGAATTAAGAAACCCCTTCCATGAGTACCTAAAGCAAAGTTAATGTTGTCTTTGACCCTTCTATTCTTCAAAAGGTGTGAAGTAAATTATCAGCTCTGTTGGGTCCATCCAAATTATCATTGGGCTCAGGGTTCTAAGCCTTCTTCTGGTTCTTCTCTTTGTCAAACTAAACAAGATCTCAGTTTATATCATTAAAGAATCACAGGAACACAAGAAAAATCCTGCCACATGGTTCACAGCCCTCAAGAACATGAAAAAAGTTCACCATCTCATCTTCACTGGAAACACAAGGCTTTACAGCTTTGGCTAATGCTAACCCCTTCCCTTCCAACCCCTCCCAACCCCATCACCCCTTCTATTGGGGCAGAGCTCATTTTGGGGCACATGCATACAGGCTGGCCAGCCAATGATGGGTAAGATGCTCAGAGGGGCACAACCTAAGCCAGGCACAGCCTTGTTTGCCCCTTCTCTTGCACATGAGCTGATACTCAATGACGGGTAAGATGCTCAGATGAGCATGACCTAAGACAGATTACAGTTTCGTTAGCAGCCCCCCTCTGTTATATGCAACATGCAGGAGTCTGGAACATCCAGCAGAATGACTCTATCCCATGAGGAGATTATCACAGATCCCTCCAACATGCTTGATTTTGGGCCATACTGGCCCCACTGACCTTTCAAATAGAAGTAAAAAGGGGAATATGTTGGAGCACTCTCCATACCTTCAACCTCTCCCTTCCATCTTTCCCCATTCTATGCTAATAGATTGTACTCTTGTCATAATGCACCCCTTTGTTTGTGACCTTTGGACCTGATTGGTCCAAGAATATATTTAAGCTTCTATACTTTCTGGAATAAATGGTATTTTCTGCTTCTCACTCTGGTGTTTCTGCATCTCACTGGGGCAGAGCAGATTTTTACCTACACCCTGGGGTCTGGATAAGTGACCCTGCAAATCGCCACCATCCAGAGAGACCTCATATCATCTTCCCTGGAGACCCCTTCTCTCTCCATCTCTCTGGACCTCAACTCGTCAAGAAACCCATGAGGCTCATCCCTTTTAAGCGATATGTTGCTGGGTGAGAAAGTGTTTTTCATGGTAAAGTGTCTAAGTAAGTTGCACAAAGTTTATGGAGAATAAATCTCAAAAAGCCTTGAGTGTGATTAAGTTGACTATAATTAGCACAATCAGTTGAAATTGTTTAAGGTTTTTCTAAGGTCAAGTATTACTGCAGTGACATAAACCAAAATTTAATTCTCTATGTGTTAAAGTAAAAATGTCTTCTTAAAACTTTAATCTGCTCCTATCAAAATAATCTTTTGTGTCTCTTAGGTTACACTATTTAGAGGAAATAGTTCAAAAATTTATTTTAAATTATTACACCACACTAAAGATTCTAAAGTTTGTCTTAAAAGTTAAACTTGGTTAATATAAAACCAGCAGTGTACTGTAATGCTCTTACTTGCTTTTGATAAATATATCAATTTTCTCCAAGCATACAAGTCTTTAAATTATAATACTTAGGAGAGTAGTTTACGAAGCTGGTGATTTTCAAACTAAAGTTGTTTGTAGTAGTAAAGTTTTTCATTCTTGTGTAGAAATAATAAACTTAGTTGGGGATATATTTATTTCCTTTAATATTTTGTAATTGGATAAAATAATCTGTTATAAATAAGTGATATGTATAGAATTTTGTGTTACTTTTTACACTGGGATGGAAATTTAAATATATTTTTGGAAGGTAATAAGAAAAACACGTGCTATTTAAAGGTTGACAATATACAATATAGAAATATTTTGCCACTTTCCCACAAAAAGGGATTGGGAACTCTCTTATTTTTTCATTCACATTTCAGATGTAAGGTTGTATGTTGTTAACTAATATTTATATAGTATCAGAAAAAAATATATGAGAACTTTGTAAAGTGATATTTAACAAAGAGGCAAATATGAGTTTCAGAAATAAAATCCTTTACCTAAGATTTGTCACGAGCCCTACCTCTCCTGAGTTAAGACTCTACCTCTCACATTACTCCATGTTAAAATGGTTCAAAACTAAGCTAGAATTACATATATTTATAGTTTAGTTCAAAAACTAGATTTCTTGTTGTTGAAAATATTACTGTTATCTCAAAATAAACAGAATATTATATGTAACAAGGTAAAATTTGGGGATTATAAAAATGTTTCTTAATTCATAGCTATTACACAATCTGAATATATTTTGCCTCTTGTTAATTAATTTTTCTTGTAAATTTTATAACCATTGTCTGTGAGTGCTTGTAGAAGTACAACTTCTATAACCACGAAAGATAATTTAAGATAATAAACCAACATCATATCTATTTTATGTATTGACAGGATAGACAGAATATCAGGCTGACTTTCAGTACTACTACTGACCTCAAGAAAATGGAGGGGTAAGTAGCTGTAAAATTGTAAACATTAAATTTAAAACCCAGTACTCCTACTTCAAGCCTGGTGAAACTGGCCAGCTAGATCTTTAAATCCAAAATGTGGATATTAAGGTTAAGAATTTAAAAGGGGTAAGGAAAAAGAGCCAATATTTAGCTCTATCCCTCTCCAGGAGAGTTATAAGCAAAGCACAGGCATACATGGGCATTTAAAAGGAAAGATTTTTTTTAAAAAAGTTTTCTCCATTAATGGTTCAAGAACATTCATTCATATTCATATTTTTTCTCATTTTTAGAATTTTTTTACCTTTATTTATTTTTCTGTGTTACTGAGGATCAAACCTAGTGCCTCACATATACCAGGCCAGTTCTCTACCACTGAGCCACAAACACAGCCCAATTCTAGCATTTTTGAAGTAAGTGATTTTTCATGGACCAGTGTTCTGACAACTAAGATGTTTGATTAGTATATTAAGGTTTGTTTTGCATTCTTTTATGTTTATTTTAAAATTTAAAAAATTACATATATTATAGTGTATATGTAATGCATACCTATCCCCTTTGATTGTCTTTCTTTTCTGCTGTTAACAGCCCATCTATGTTGTTCCATCTTCCATTCTTCCTTCAAATTCTTACTTTGTTCTTCAATCATCCTCTGTCATAATCATTACATCATATAACAATCCTGTTTTCTCCCTGTCAATCATTCAAAATTGTGAATCATTTTGCAAACTTACTGTTTTTATTGTAGGCAACAAATAATATTTATGTTTATTGTGTTAATTAACATTGTAGATGTCATAGGATAAAATATTTGGTTTAATGCTGAATGTTGTTTGCATTGACTGTTTTTATTATTTGTATCTTTGTAATGGTAAGGTAATTTAGGGACATTATAAGTCCACAGGGTAGAAACTCTACTGCCTATGATCCACACTTTTGGACAGGTAGACACAGAAAAATAATGAAAATGCAAGGGAAAAAATTTCACCAAGAAAACTAACATACTCCAATAAAAGAATTCATTGACAGCACAGTAGAAGAAATGTCAGAGAAGGAGTTAAAGATGTACATAGTTAAATGGATCAAGTGAGGCAATGGATTATATAAGGAGTGAAATAATAGAGTAAATAAAAGAAGTGAAAGATCACCTTAATAAAGAGATAGAGATTCTGATGAAAACATGCAGATATCTTTGAAATGAAGGAATAAAAAAATTAAAAATTCAAATGGAAAGCTCACAAATAGGCTAGATCACTTGGAGGATTGAGTTTCAGAAAATAAATACAAACTTTATAATCTTGCAAATAAAGTTGACTGTGGAGAAAAAAGGTTAAGATACCATGAAGAGAACTGCCAAGACATATGGAATACCCTTAAAAGACCAAATTTAAAATTTATCAGGAAAAATGAAGTCTCACAGATACAAACTAAAGCATTAAATTTTCTATTAAATAATATCAGGAAATTTCCCCAAACTAAATAGTAAAATGTAAAATCAAATACAGGAGGCTTACAGTACCCCACATATACAAAAATACAATGGATTCACACCAACGCACATTATTATGAAAATGCCTAACAGAGTAAAAAGATACAAATTTAAAGCCTGCCATAGAAAAACAACAGGTCACATTTAGAGAGAAACCAGTCCAGATCTCAGCTGATTTCTCAACCCAGAATTTCAAAGCTAGTAGGTCTTGGAATCATATATACCAAGCTCTGAAAAAAAAAAAAAAGATGCCAGGAAAGAATACTATACCAAACAAAATTTAGCTTCAGAATTGACAAAGAAATAAAAGCTTTCCATGATATAACAAAAGGTAAAATAATTGACAGCTAGAAAGCCTGCAATACGAAATATTCAACATTTCATGAAGGAAGAAATAAAAACAAAAGTGAAAAACATCAAAGGGAGTAGTGTTACTGGAACAATAGTCAACAGAGGAACTACTTCAACTTAAAAACCAGAAAAAAGTGAAAATGACAGGAAATAAAATACATTTTTATAATATAATTGACTATAAATGGCCTAAACTCATCAAAGACATAGATTGGAAGATTGGCTTTAAAAGCAATCTAAAAGCTCTCTACAATTCTTTCTACAATCTACAATGCTGTCTACAAGAGACTCACCTCATAGGCAAAGATATCAACAGACTGAAGGTACAAGGATAAAATATCATATCATTCACATGGACCTCATAAACAAGTGGGCTTCCTATCCTTATATGTGATAAAACATACTTCAAATCAAAATTAATTAGAAGAGACAAAGAAGGTAATTTCATATGGCTTAAGGGAATTTTACATCAATAAGTCATTACAATCTTAAATATGCCCCAAGGAAAGAAAATGTCTTAAATATGTGTGAAGCATCTACACACATGAAACAATCTCTTTTCAATTTCAATAATAAAATAGACCACAACACAATAATACTGGGTGACTTTGACCCACCTCTCTCACCACTGGATAGAATTTCCAAACAAAAACAGAATAAAGAAACTATAGAATTCAAAAGAAAAATAAAAAATTTAGAAATCACACACATATAGAATATTTTACCTGAGTGAATACTTTCTTCTCAACAGCACATGAATCCTTTTTAAAAGTGGACTATATCTTAGTCCACAAAGCAACTCTTATTAAATAAAAATATAGAAATAATACCTTGAATTATACCAGACCATAATGGAATACAATTAGAAATCAATAATAAAATAGAAAATTAAAATGTACTCTAAAACCTAGAGACTAAACAATATGTCATAGAGAGACCAATGGATACCAGAATAAATTGAGCATGAAATAAAAAAAGAGGTAAATGAGAATAATGACACAACATATCAAAATTTCTGGGATACTATGAAGGCATACATAAGAGGAAAAATAGCTAATTCATTAAGAGAATAAAATCAACAAATAAATAACAATATTACATATCAAAGCTCTAGAGTAAGAAGAATAAATCAATACCCAAAACAGTAGAATACAGAATAATTAAAATCAGAGCTGAAATAAACGAAATTGAAACAAAAGAAACAATTCAAAAAACTAAAAACCCTAAAAGTTGGTTTTTCAAAAAAAATAAACAAAATTGATAAATCCTTAGCCAAGCTAACAAAGAGGAGAGAGAAAATTCAGATTACTAAAATTCATAATCAAAAAGAAAATATCAAAATGCACAATACTTAAATATGGAAGATAATCAGAAACTATTTTGAAAATGTATATCTAATAAAATAGAATACCTTGAAGACCACCAAAGACTTCTAGAGACATAATGACCTACCCAAATTGAATCAGAAAGACATAGAAAATTTAAAGAGATCAATTTCAAGCAATGAAATTGTAGAAATCAGAAGATTACCAGTAAATCAAAGACCAGGCCAGATCAATTCTCAGCTGAGTTCTACCAGACAATCAAGAAAGAATTAACACCAATACCCCTTAAATTATTCCATAAAAAAGGGGAAATCCTCCCAAACTCATTCTATGAAGCTAGTATCACCCAGATACCAAAACCAAAGACACATCAAGGAAAGAAAATGTCAGACATATCCCTGGTGAACATATATGCAAAAATTCTTAATAAAATACTGTCATATCACATAAAAAACATATTAAAAAATAGTTCACCATGAGCAAGTGAGGTTCATCCAGGGATGTAAATGTCAACATATGGAAGTTGATAAACATAATTTACTATGTCAACAATTTTAAAGATAAGAATCACATGATGATCTCAGTAGATGCAGAAAAAGCAATTGACAAAATGCAGTGTCCATTCATGTTCAAAACACTAGACAACTATTGATAGTAGAAACATACCTCAACATTATAAAAGCTATATATGCTAAATCCAAGGTCAACATAATTCTTAATGAAGAAAAATTGAAAACATTCCCTATAAGAACTGGAATAAGACAAGTATATCCTCTTTTACCATTTCAATTAAACATAGCCCCTGCAACTTTATCTACAGCAATTAGAAAAAGAAATTCAAGGCATGTAGATAGGAAAAGAAATCAAATTACCCCTATTTGCCAATAACAATATTCTATATTAAGAAGACTGCAAAAACTGCACCAGAAAACTTCTAGAACTCATAAATAAATTCAGCAAAGTTGCATAATATAAAACTAACATCCATAAATCAATTGTGTTTCCATGTCAGTGATGAATGTACTGAAAGAGAAATTAGGAAAACCATCCCATTCACAATAGTCTCTAAAACATTTGGGAATCAATATAATAAAATAAGAAAAATCTCTCTATAATAAAAACTACAGAGCTCCAAAGAAAGCTATTGAAGATTAGAAGATGCAAATACCTCTCATGTTCTTGAGTAGGCAGAAATAACATTGCCAAAGTGTCCATACTACCAAAAGCACTATACATATTTAATGCAATTCCTATTAAGGATCCAATAAGATTTTTTATAGAAATAGAAAAGGTAAGGATAAAATTCATTTGGAAAAAGAAGAGGGCCAGAATAGCAAAAGCAACTCTCAGTGAGAAAAATGGAGCAAGGGGCATCATAATATGAAAACTTAAATTTTACTACAGAGCTTTAGTAACAAAAATGGCATAGTATTGACACCAAAAGAGATACATAGACCAATGGTACATAATACAAGACACAGAGACAAACCCACATAAATACAGTTATCTCACACTAGAGAAAGGGGTCATAAACATACAATGAAGCAAAAATACCCTCTTCAACAAGCGATGCTGGGAAAACAGAAAATTTATATGTAGCAAAATGAAATTAGACACCTATTACCATCCACAAATCTCTACCCAGAGTGGACCAGGTGTCCAGACACCCTGCACCTACTAGAAGAAAAAGTAGGCCCAACACTCCATTATGTCAGCTTACAAACCAAATTTCTCAACAAGACCCCTAAAGTACAAGATGTAAAATCAAGAATAAATAAATATGATGGAATCAAACAAAAAGCTTTCTCACAGCAAAGAAAATAATCAAGAATGTGAAGAAATAGCCTACAAAAAAGGAGAGATTCATTATGATTGAACCTCAGGAAGAGCAGTAGTCACAATATATCCAAAGAACTCAAAAAACTTCATGTCAAAACAACAAATAAACCAATAAACAAATGAGCAAAGAAACTGAAAAGACACTTCACAGAAGAAGAAATACAATTGTTCGACAAATATATAAAAACGTGTTTGGCATCTTTAGCAACTAGAAAAATGCAAATTAGAACTACACTGAGATTCCCTCTTACTCCACTCAGAATGGCAATTATCAAGAATGCAAGTAATAGTAAATGTTGGTGATGATCTGAGGGAAAAAATGTATTCTCATACATTGGTGGTTGGACTGCAAATTAGTGTGACCAATCTGGAAAACAGTTTAAAGATTCCTTAGAAAACTTGCAATGGGAATTTTTTCAAGATAGTAAAATATAATAGGTCAAACCTGGCTGCTCCATGGCTTGAAACCAAGAAAGCAGACAAGCAGCTTCTCTACAAGGTAGGTGAACAAAAAAAGGGGGAAGGACCTTACTGGAATTTAAAACTTGATATTCAAAGCAGTTTGGGGACACAGAGAGTTGGATATAATAAAGAAAAAAATCCCCAGTGGCACAGCCACTCCCACATCCATCCCCAAATCACCAGCCAGAGTGATCCCTCTATGAGCATAGTAGAGGGACAAGGGAATAAATGTACCTACATTTTTGGGAGGCCCAAGGCATGTCTAGATACTGAGTGTTTAGAGATCCAGGACATTTCCCACAAAACTTGAAAGACACACTGCATGATTATCAATGTATGGGGAAAGAAGCCACTATCTCTCCAGATTGTGTATGGAAGACAAAGCTGGAACCATTTTGTAGCCATGGTGTGGGGGCTGACAGTTGAGGAAGCTGAGTCCTGGCAAACCCAAATTTGGCCAGAAATATAGGCCCATTAAACACACACTGCACAACATAGAGTATGCTTATGTGATGAAGATAAAATCAAATGTGAAGAGACGGTTATGCAGGAAACAACTCATCATGGAAATCCTTCCCAGCCCTCCATTCTGACTGCAGGACCACCTTGAGGAAATGCTTCTGGCTGAGAATGCAGAAGGGTGAGAGAGGGAGAGATTGTTTGAAGACTGAACCTGAGACCAGAAAATGTGAGATCTGCCAGTAATGTGGGAGACTAAGAATTGGCTCCCCTTCCACATTGGTGGAACCCAGAGAAAAACCTTGGGTAAAGTCTTCCAGCATGGATCAGAAAGTACCGGGCACTAGAGGTGCACTGATTTAAAATTTCCAGACAAATGAGCATTCAGCAAAGAGCCTGTAGCTTACCTAAACCTAAATACTGCCTCCAAAAATTCTTCTTAGGTGATTACCTCTTACTCCAGCAATCCAGAGGGTGGAACATCACACTTCAGACAATCCCATCTAAAACTGCTGAAAAGAGAACCTGAGAGTATTTTTTGAAATCCAATGTAAATAATTTTTAACTTTTCATCAAGATATTTTTCTTTCTTTTTAAAAATTCTATTTTGCAGTTTAATTGTGGCCATGATGGTACATGAAAATTTATATATTTTCATATTTGTTTTCTTCTCACTTCTAGCATTTTTGAAGCCAGTTATTTTATATGCATTAGTCTTTGTGAAATAGGATGTTTGATTAGTATATTTTAGTTTTGTTTTGCATTATCTTAGTTTTATTTTTAATTTTACTATAATTCTTACTTTGTAATATATATTTTTCTCTTACCTGTTTCTCTTGATTCTGTTTTCTACAGCTAACATCAAATCTCTATTGTTCTCTCTTTCATTTTTCCTTTAATCTTTTACTTTTGTTTTCTCTTCTTATCCCTTATAATCTTACATCCCATATAACTTCTGATCTCTCCCTGTCCACCATTTAAAATTGTGAACCAACCCATTTGCAAACTTGCTGTTTGTATTACAGGCAATAATTAATGATATAATTTCTGTTTATTGTAATAATTAATATTGTAGACATCAGAGTAGAAACTATTTGGTTTAAATGGTACATAATGTTGTCATTATATAGCATTTATAATGCTATAAATGTTGTCATTATTATTTTTCTCCCCCTAAACAGTGAGGCACTGGAAGCCTTCAGGGACATTATAAGTCCACAGGTTACAAACTCCACTGCCTCTGATCCATATTATTAGATGAATAGACACACAAACAACATGAAAAGGCAAAGGAACAAGTCACTACAAACAAATCAAGATACTTAACATTAGAATCCATTAAGACCACAGTGGAAGAAATGTCAGAGAAAGAATTTAGAATGTACATACTTAAACTGACCTTTAAAGTAAATGAAGGTATAAGAAATGATATAAAAGAGAAAATAAAGCATGTAAAAGATCACATCAACAAAGAGGCAGAGATTCTAAAAAACAAACAAACAAATAAGCAGTGATGTGTGAAATGAAGGAAACAAATGACCAAATTAAAAATTCAACATAGAGCATAATTAACAGGCTAGACCACGGAAAGACAGAACTTCAGAAATGAAGACTAAATATAAAATCTTGAAAATAGAGTTGATCACAGAGAGATGTTAAAAAACTATGAACAGAAGTTCTAAGAATTATGGGATAACCTGAAAAGACCAGATATAAGATTTATCTGAATAGATGAAGTCATGAAGATACAAACCAAAGGAATGCATATTTTTGATGACATAATATCAGAAAATTTCCCAAATCTAAAGAATGAAATGGAAAATCATATACAAGAGGCTTACAGGATCCCAAATGTACAAAATTACAATATACTCACATCAAGGAACATTATAATAAAAATGACTAGCCTACAGAATAAGAATATAATTTTAAAGGCTGTGAGAAAAAAATATCAGATTACATATTGAGGAAAACTAATTCAGATCTCAGCTGATTTCTCAACCCAGACCCTGAAAACTAGGAGGTCCTGGAATACTATGTACCAAGTTCTGAAATAAAATTGATGCTAACCCAGGATCATATATCCAGAAAAATGAAGCTTCAGATTTGAAGTGAAATTAAAACCTTCCACAATAAACAAAAGTTAAAAGAATTCATAACTAGAAAGGCTGCACTACAGAATATTCTCAATAAATATTCCATGAATGATAAAATTTTAAAACATGAAAACCAATGAAGGAAAGAATTACACTGATTACATGACTTTCAAAGTCTACATGACTTTCAAAGAAAAATTAACCCTATTTCTATTTTATGATTCCACAAAATAGAAAAAGAGGGAACTCTCACAAACTCATTCTTTGAAGCTAGTATCACTGCGATGTGCAAATCAAAGACACATCAAGGAAAGAAAACTTCAGACCCATATCCCTGATAAACAGATGCAAAAATTCTCAATAAAATCCTAGCATATTGCATACAAAATCATTCTAAAATATAGTGCATCACAATCAAATGGGATTTATCCCAGGGATGCAAGGTTGATTCAACACAGAGAAATCAATAAACATAATTCATCATATCAATAGACTTCAAGGCAAGAATCATATAATTATCTCAATATATAAAGAAAAAAACATTTGACAAAATACAACACTCCTTTATGTTTTAAACACTAGAAAACATAGGAATAGCAGGAACAGAACTCAACATTGTAAAAGCTATATATGCTAAACTCAAGGCCAACATCATTCTAAATTGAGAAAAATTAAAAGCATTCCCTGTAAAAACTAGGACAAGAATGCCCTCTTTCACCTCTTTTATTCAACATCATCTTTAAAACTATATCCAGAGCAGTTAGAAGAAATAAACTAAAGGGATATAAGTAGGAAAAAAAGAACTCAGACAATAACTATTTGCCCATGACATGATTTTATATAAAACTTCTAGAACTAATAAATCAATTCAGTAAAGTAGCAGGATGTAAAATTAAGACCCATAAATTAAATGTATTTCTATACATCAGTGATGAACTCACTGAAAGAGAAATTAGAAAAACTACCTCATTCAAAATAGCCTAAAAATTTTTGGTAATAAATCTAAAAAAAAAAGTTAAAAATGTGCAATGAAAAAGACAGAACACTAAAGGAAGTAATTGAAGAAGACCTTAGAAATTGGAAAGATCTCCCATGCTCTTGGATAGGCAGAATGAACATTGTCAAAATGGCCATACTACCAAAAGCAATATAAAGACTGAATGCAATTGAATACTATTAATTTAATGCTAATAATATTCCAATGCATTGTTCATAGAAATAGAAAAAAAAAAACATCATGGAATCGTCTGGGAAAATAATGGACCCAGAATTGTCAAAGCAATCCTCAATAAAAAACAAACATGAATCAGAGGGCATCACAATACCAGACATTAAATTATAATATAAAGTTATAGTAACAAAAATGGCATGGTATTGAAAACAAAAGAGATAGATAGACCAATAGTAAGGAATGGAAGACACAGAGATAAAACCACATAAATAGAGTCATCTTATACTATACAAAGCACCAAAAACACACATTGGAATACAGATAGCCTCTTCAACAATGGTGTTTGGACAAATGACAATCCATATGTAGCAAAATGAAATTAAATCCTTATGTCTTGCTCAGCACAAAAATCAACTCAAAGTGGATTCTAAAGCACAAGAAGTAAAATCAAGAATCAGTAAATGGTGTGGAATCAAACCAAAAAGCTTCTTTACACTGAAGGAAACAATAAATAACATGAAGAGAGAGCCTACAGAATGGGAGAAAATCTTTACCACATGCACCTCAGATAGAGTATTAATCTCCAAAAACTAAAAAAGAATTCAAAAAAACTTAACATCAAAATTCAAATAACCCAATGAATGGGCTGAGGAACTGAACAGACACTTTACAGAAGAAATACAATCAATCAACAATATATGAAAGAATGTTCAAATATAGCCATTAGAGAAATGTAAATCAAAACTTCATTGAGATTCCATCTCAGTCCAGTCAGAATGGCAATTATCAAGAATACAATGACAATAAATGTTGACAAGGAAGTGGGGGAAAATGTATTCTCATACATTGCTGGTGGGACTAAAAATTGGTGCAACCACTCTGGAAAGCAGTATGGAGATTCCTCAGAAAACTTGGAATGGAACCATCATTTGTCATCCCACCCCTAGGTTTATATGCAAAGGACTGAAACTCAGTACACTACAGTGGCACAGACACATCAATCTTTATAGCACCTCAATTCACCATAGCCTCTTCAACAATGGTGCTTGGACAAATGAAAATCCATATGTAGCAAAATGAAATTAAACTATGGAACTAACCTAGGTGCCCTTCAACAGATGAATGGATAAAAAAGTTGTGGTATATATACAAAATGGAATATTACTCAGCCATAAAGAAGAATAAAATTATGGCATTTTCTGGTAAATGGATGGAACTGGAGACTATCAGGTTAAGTGGAATAAGCCAATCCCCCCAAATTGGCCAAATGTTCTCTCTGATATGCAGATTCTAAATCACAATAAGTGGGGGCTTGTGGTTAAGAAAATAATAGAAGTTCACTGGATTAGACAAAGAGGTATAAGAGAGGAGGTATAGAGAAAAGAGTAGAATGAATTAGACATAACTTTGCTTGTTCATATATGAATACACCACCAGTATAATTCCACATTGTGTACCACCAAAAAATTAGAAGTTATACTCTGTATATATAGGATATGTCTAAATATATTCTACTGTCATATATAACTAAAAAGATCAAATAAAAATTTTAACAGTAAAAGAAAAGGCAATTGTTCTTTTAATATAATTTAAGAAATACACTTGTGTCAGACCTACCAAAATTAAGCAATGGTGGAGGCTATAAAGGAAGGATTCTTCATCAGGAGTACCTGATAACTAACAAAAGAGACTATTAAGTAACAAGCTATTTTGAGTTAATTTGAGACCTGCATATCATCCTAACCTTTTATATAGACAGGCCTGAATTGTGTTTCTGTGCTGTCTGCTATGATTATCTAGTCCTGTTATTTATCCCTCATATTGGTCTAAAAGATGCAATGGGGCACATAAAAGACCTAATTAATTTT
Organism: Geosciurus inauris; assembly: GCA_004024805.1. Taxonomy (NCBI): domain Eukaryota; kingdom Metazoa; phylum Chordata; class Mammalia; order Rodentia; family Sciuridae; genus Geosciurus; species Geosciurus inauris. The sequence goes on from PVHX01004706.1 coordinate 31,363, forward strand.
ACCAGGAAAGCTCTAAGTTGTTGTTTTATGTCGTACCTTGCATGGGTTTGCCAACGAGTTGGGGTCTCGGGGGATGAAAGTAGGGGGTCCTCAGGAGGGATGAAACAGGGTCCAGTGGGACAAGGTATGGGGTGGACGGTTGGGGAGCCAATTCACCCAGACTCTGAGAGCTGGTAAGACTGCTCTGCTGGAGTGAGAAGAAGAACCCATTTATTCCAGGAAGTGCAACAGTTTATGAATGGTCCTTGGACCAATCATGGCCCCAAGGTTAGAACAATGGGGTACCGCTCTGTGTCAGGTGCGCAGTCCATCAGCACAGGGTGGGGAAAGAGGAAGGGGAAGGGCTGGAGGTATGCAGAGCGCTCCTATATATCCCCCTTTGTACTTTTATTTGAAAGGTCAGCGGGGCCTGTGTGGCCCATAAGCAAGCATGTTGGAGGGATCTGTGACAATCTCCTCATGGGAGAGAATCATTCTGCTGGGTTTCCAGACTCCTACATTATGCATATGAGAAAAGGCGGAACAAATGATACTGTGCCTGTCTTAGGTTGTGCTCATCTTTCAGCGCATTATACCCGTCATTGGCTAACCAGCCCGTGTGAATGTGGCCCAAGATGAGCTCTCTCCTAAGAGAAAGGGTAATGGGGTTGAATGGGGTTGGAAGGGAAGGGGGTTTGGGGTTAAGGTCAGCCAAAGCTGTGAAGCCTTGCATTTCCAGCAAAGATGGGGCGGGCAAGCTCCTTACATGTTCTTGAGGGCTGCGATCCACACAGTGGGAATTTTCTTGTGTTCCTGTGATTCTTTAATGATATGAACTAAGAGAGCTTGTTTAGTTTGACAAAGAGAAGGATGAGAAGAAGGCTTAGAACCCTGAGCTCTATGATAATCCAATTGGATGGATCTAACAGAGCTGATAATTTATTCCACATACTTTGAAGAATAGAAACGTCAAAGACAACATTAGCTTTGCTTTAGGTACTCATGGAAGGGGCTTCTTTCTTCAGGTGCAGAGTTATGTTGTCTTCTTGAGAGAGGCTTGGATGAATATTCCTGGCTGGGATCCAAAGGGGCTTAGAGTCTTTGGGTGGGACACAAGGATAGCTTCACCCTAGTGTGCGCAGATAATCTGGGCCCTTCCATTGAAGGGTGAAGGGGTCCTTCCATCAAACCAAGGGAAGCAGGGTAGGGAAGGTAAATAGAACCCAGTGTTGGATTGCTGCATTGAGGCCTTGTTTGTCAAAAGTGAGATAGTTAAGGGTAAATGCAATCAACAATCTCAAAGAGGATTCCTTTTCAGTAGAATCAAATTTCTGAAGCATGTGCTTTAGAGTGCAATTGGTTCTTTCAGTGACTGCTTATCCCTGGGGGTCATAGGGAATCCCTTTGGTATGGGAAATTCCCCAGGAAGTTAAAAAAATCTTTCAATCTGAGGGAGAAATAGGCTGGGCCATTGTCTGTTTTGATTGACCATGGGACACTCGTGAATAGCATTTCTTGCTTCAGAGCCTTAATCACGTGGGCTGCCTTTTCCCCTGCGAGAGTAGTAGCATACACAAGGGAGAAATAGGTGTCAATTATCACATGCACAAATTTAAGTTTCCTGAAGGTGGGGATATGAGTGACATCCATCTGCCAGAGGGAGTTGGGTGTCAGCCCACGGGTTTTGACTCCCTGTGGTTGGGTGGACCCAATGGTAACAATGGGCTGCAAGAAGAGCATGTATGAATCAGATGTGTGCATTTTTGGATTGGAATTTCAGGCAATAGGCAATGAAGACTATTTGCTGAGACGTGAAACCTCTGGTGTAAGGCTCTAGCTTGTTCTAGAGTGGACATCATGACTTACAAGTTTATCAATAGAGGAATTCCTCTCTGGTAGGAAGCCAGGCAACCTGGAATGGGAGCAAATGTGCATAATATACTATGGTTGTTGTCTCACTTCTAGTACAGCCTTCAGGGTAGCCATAGGCTGATTGATTGGATAGTCTCTGAGCCTAAATATGGAATAAGCAATGGAAGAGCAGACCTTGACAGCATATATGCTATCAGAGATTATGTTAAGAGAAGTGGTCTGATATCTTTCCAGCACCAGGATCAGTGCAGTCTATTCAGCTACTTGGACAGAACCAGAATGCCTTTGGACAAATTGATTATTTGTTATATTAGATTTCATTATAATGTAGCCAAGATGATGAGTGTTGGCATCTGTGAACACACAAAGGGGTCATAGGAATGGGTTTGTCTGAGGGAATGGCATGAGTGGTCACCATCAATGGAAGATCTTGTAGGGTCTGCAGTAGTTTAGGAGGGAGATGGGAAGACAGTGACCCAGAAAATCCCTCCATTATTATCTGGAAGTCCAAGGAAGTTTGTAGGAGGAAAGCAATTTGTTCCTCATGAAAGGGTATGACTATGGTGTTAAGTTCCTTATTAAAGGTTGATCTAGCTTGTTCTCTGAGCCTCATTGCTAAGGCTATAATTTGTGAGGTGAGACTGGGGATTTTATGGCAGGAGCTCCAGGGAAGGTGCAACCATAATAATGATCTGTCACATTGCCAAAGGACACCTAAGGGTAACTTCAAGTTGGAAAGTACTATGTCTGACAGAGGAATGGCAGGGTCAAATCTTTGAAGCTGAGCAGATATGAACAATTGATTAATTTCTGCCAGAGTACTCTAGCTTCTGGAATAATCTGAAGCTTTCTAGAAGGATGTTTGTTGCCTTTGAGCAGATCGTAGAGGGGCTCAAGTACTTTTGGAGGTAAGGGAAAGAATGGCCTAATCAAGTTAATATTACCACATAATTTTTGTAATTCTTTCAAGGAGATGTCATCAGGGATGTCAAGAGAGGGTTTAACAGGTTGTATCACCCGAGAAAAATGAAACCCTAAGAAGGAGAAAGGAGGGTGAGTTTGAATCTTCTCCTTGGCCACATGAAAATTAAGGTTCTCTAAATTTTTTAGGAGTAAAGTCAGAAGCACTTGAAGAGTCACTTGGTCTTTGCAAGCAAGTAAGGTATCATCCATGTAGTGAGTAATGTAGCCATTGCTCCTTAAGGAGGCAATGGCTTTAGCCACAAACATTTGGCAAATGGTAGGGTTGTTTTTCACTCCTTGTCGCAAGACTTTCCACTGATATTGCTCACAAGGGTTGGCACGATTAGGTTACCAGACAAAAAAGGCAAAGTAATCCTTGTCTGCCTCATGAAGAGGGATGGGGAAAAAAATCCCTAATATCTATGATAGCTAGATAGTGGCCTATCAGGATGATTGAGGGGAAAGAAAGGCCACTTTGGCATGTGCCCATTTTTTCCATTTTCTTGTTGATATGTCTAATGTCCTGTAATTATCTCCATTTGCCTGATTTTTTTTTGAATGACAAAAATTGAAGAATTATGAGGGCTGGTTGAAGGTTCAATATGACCTAAAGTGAGTTGCTCATGGACAAGGTTTTTTAATGCTGAGAGCTTAGGCTCAAGGATAGGCTACTGCTCCACCCAGCAGGGTGAGGTGTCCACCCAACTAAGGCGGATCAGATATGGGATTGTTCCATTTCACCTGTGAGGTTACTTTATGAGAGGGGGTGGAGCCACCAACATCAAGGATGTTAGGTTTGTTGGAGGATTTCCAGGAGGGGAACAAGGTGGCAGTGGCAGTGTCAATAATAGTAATGTTAGCTGCGGTGTTGATGAGACCATTAATGGGTTTCTTGTTGAGATAAATGGTCATGCTAGGTTTTGTGGGGAGCAAAGGTACTTTCCAACTGACCCAAGGGGTAGGGGCCCTCTTATTTAATGGGGCTGAGGGTTGACCTGTGGGAGTTTAAAGTCTTGGGCCCAATGATACCCCTTTTCGCAATGAGGGAAATGGGCAGGGAGCTTCCTTGGTAATTCCGATGACTGATTAGAGGGACGGTTGTGGGCCATATGTCCAGGTTTGTTGCATCTCCAACAGATAGGGGCTTCAGAGTAGCCCACGAAGGGAGTCAGGCAGGACTTGAGAGCTGCTGTGAGAGTCAAAATTGAGTCCTTAGGGGTAGAAACTTCCTTAGTGGCAGAAGCCCATTTATTAAGGTCCTCATGTGTAACTTGGCAATTGCCCTTTAGAAGTGGCATTGGCGCCTTCCCAGGCAAGTTGCCAAATGTAGGTGTCTTGGCCTGGGCCAAAATTTACTTTCTTTTCAACAGATCGAATGACATGAGCCAAGAAATCAGGAAACCATTCATCAGGATGTTGAATAAAATTTTTGAAAAGTTCCTGAGGAGTGGGAGAGCTCAAATTATGTAAGGCTCTAAGAGCACTCTCCTTGACTTGCTCAAAGTAAATAAGATTACTGACAAGCGCCTGAGACTGGGGGAATATAAAGTCACCCCTGCCTGATAGAATATCCATGGAAAAATTAAGACCTTGTGCTATATTGTGACAAGCCCGTTCCACTACAAATTCTTCTTAGGTAAGAAGCCTTCCACTGAAGGTATTGGGAAGTGGAGAGGACTGCCTTGAGAAGGAAAAACCAATCAAAGGGAGTTTGGAGAGAGGAGGACCAGGACTCCAGAAGTTGAAGAAAAAAGGGAGAGGAAGGGCCAGCGTCTTGACAGGCCTTGTGTAGCTGAGTAAGCTCGGAAACTGGAGTGGGGATCCAGGAGTGGGCATTGCCCTCGGCCTGGAGATTAACCATATAAATGTGGGCAGTAGGTGGAGTCGGGCGAAAAGGGTTGGAAGGAGAGAGACAAGTGAGTGGGTAGCAGGCAGAGGCAGCAAAGTAGGAAGGAGGAGGAGACACTGCAGGGGGCACTGAAGGCAGGGCGGGGTTACAGGGGTCACAAGGGAGGGAGGAGAGAGCAGCCGGGGGTGAAGGAGCAGTCGTGCCATGGGAGGGGCGGCCTAGCCCCCCCAGGCCTGGCGCACCCCCCCTAGGAGTGGCTCCCTCACTGGGACCTCTGCGGGGAAGGCATAGAGCATGGTGATGAGTTGCACTCCCTTGGCCCCAGGATGGGGGCTGTAACACTGGGGGGGTGTTGGACCTGTCCCTCCACCACCCACAGAGAGGAGGTGGTGGCGAGGAGAGAGGAGCCAGGTGCCCCTGAGCCACCTTCTCCGCTGGGCCTTCCCAGCCTTCCTGGAGCTGGTTGCGGAGCACCACCGCGGTGGATGTGCACCCTGCGGGCCCCACCCCAACCACGCCCACCAGAGTCCCCCCCTCCAGAGAGGAGAGACAGCTGCGGGGTGGAGGGGCCGGGAGGAACAGGGGTCAGGAGACGTTAAAGTGAAAGTAAACAGTAATGTTCGAATGGGCGACTGGTTGCAGACAAGCATATGCACTCTCTTTGAAAGCCCGCCTGGTTGCATGCTTCACAGTGGCAGGGCGCGTGGTGGCCATGGCCAGAGGAGGTGTGGGCGCAGCGCCCTGGCAACCTTCTCTCTCCCCACCAGGTGCAAATTATCAAGCAACACCTCACAGCAGCAGCGGTTTCACTCACTTCTCTGCACGATGGTGGGTGGGACAAGGCATGCCGTGGCTTGCCTCTAGGGCGTGCATCCCTAGGGCGTGGCCATGCACGCCTTCTCCCAACGTGTGCGCCCTGCCCTGAGGGGGTGGCGCGGGCAACACCGGGCATCCCTGATCCCAGAAAAGAGGGCCCACGTGGGTGGCGGTAGCAGAGGGCCTCTGGGGAAATGAGGAGGAGTGGGGAGAAGAGGAATCAGCTCGCGGAGGGGCCACCAGCGGGGCAAGTTTCCCAAAAGTAGGAGGAAATGCTAGTGAAAAGAAAACGAAAGCAAAGAGGACAGAAAAACCGCACAAAGACAAACAGACACAGAGTACAATTACAAAAAGGCTGGTGTTACCTTCACCAGCAAGACAAGAAAGACAGGGGACCGCCACAAATTCACTTACCCAGGGGTAGAGCAGGCTCTAGAGCACATGGGCACCGAAATGTTGTTTTATGTTGTGCCTTGCATGGGTTTGCCGAGGAGTTGGGGTCCCGGGGAATGAAAGAAAGGGGTCCTCAAGAGGGATGAAATGAGGTCCTGCGGGATGAGGTAAGTGGTAGATGGTCGCAGAGCCAATTCACCCAGGGGCTGGTAAGACTGCTCTGCCAGAGCAAGATGCAGAACCTGCTTATTCCAGGAAGTACAACAGCTTATGAAGGGTCCTCAGACCAATCAAGGCCCTGAGGTTACAGCCAATAGGGTACCGCTCTGTGTCAGGTGGCAGTCCTTCAGCACAGGGTGGGGAAAGAAGGAGGAAAGGGGTTGGAGGTATGGAGAGTGCTCCTACACTAAGTGACAGACATAAGGGAATCTCTACTAAACACAGAGGTAATGCCGGTAGAAATGCCTTTTACAAAACCAGATGGCATTAGAAAACTTAATTATAGCTCATAGGAACATTTATGACAATATAAAAACTAAATCTTGTGCAAATGTTTCTAACAACTTTGCTAATGTTTCTAAAACCTTAATAGGTTTCCATTCACAAACAAATGCCATGTTGGACTTCACCTTAAGCTTTAACAAATTGCTGTATTCATGGTTTTCAAAGACTGGCCATTAATATAATTGCTTTTGTGCTAATTTATTGCAAGAAAATGATGTTTTGTTGTCCTATTTATTGTCATAGCATAATTACAGCCATATAAATACCTCACCAGTAGCCTTTCAGCTGCCACCATGAACCTCTGGACTCCCATGATGCTTAATGCCCTTGGGTGTTCAGGCCTCACCTGATAGAAAATCATAAAAAAAAAATTAGGCCATCAAATTACAAACCAATCCCACAAATGGACAACAAGACTACACTGTCTCATCTTGACCAGAAAGGTCAAGAGTTTTGTGAATTCCACATAGTCAGAGTCAACAATCCACTGTCTGCCTGAAGCATTGATAAGACGAGGAGACCTTCATCCCCTCATCCACACAAAAAGAACTTGGGGATCAAATCTCTCAGGGATAAATGTTATGTAGGAGTTCAGAGACAAAAAGATGGCAAATAGAGTGTATTAGAAAGAAGTCACTGGATCCCATTGGCTCAGGAGGCTGAGCCAGGAGGATTGAAAGTTTAAAGCTAGCTTCAGCAAGTTGGTGAGGTCCTAAGCAACTCAGAAAGACCCTTTCTCAAAATAAAATATATAAAGGGCTGGGGATTTGGCTCAGTGGTTAAGTATCCCTGGGTTCAATTCTTAGTACCAAAACCAAATAATAAGTTTCTGGAGTATGACAGAGAGACAAGTCCTATACCTGTTTACAATAAATCTCATTTCCATGACAACTTCCATCACTTAGGACTTATTACCCTGACAACTCCCTATATAGGTTCAGTATTTTAAAATGACCAATGGGGGTAAAGTGGGCAGTATTCTGCCTACATTTTCTAAAGTAACCAATGGGGGAAAAATTGGGCATTATTATAATGAGGTATCATAAAATAACCAATAGGAGCAAAAGGAATAAAGTCTTCAATCAGGTCCATATAGGAAAGAGAAGGCCTCACAACTCAGCATATTAGAGTCCTTGAGCTCTTCTCTCTTGCTTGGCGTACTCTACTACCTAACAGTGCTTCTTCGACCTTCACTTTTGATAAATCTGTACTCTTCCTGTACTTCTGTATGTCTTGATCAATTCTTTGTATGGGACATCAAAGACCTGGAACATCAAAGACATCCCATCTGGGCACCCTGATGGTAACATTTTCTTCTTTCTCTATTCTGTGAGGCATAATGTTAGGGTGCTTATTTAAGGGAGCTTTCTCTCTCTCTCTCTAACCTCCCCCTTTGATAAAGGCATTCATTACTATAAATGTTCCTCTTAGGACTGCTTTTGCTGTGTTATGTAAGTTTTGTGTTGTTTTTCCATTTCAATGTGTTTCAAGATATTTAAAATTTCTTAATTTCTTCTTTAATCTACTGCTTGTATAGGAGAATGATATTTTATTTCCACATATTTGTGAATTTTCTGAAGTTCTTCCTGTTATCAATTTCTAGTTTCATACATTTGGGGTCAGATAAGATATTAAGTAGAATTTTGTCTTTGTAAGTTTGATGACTTCTTTTGGATTATAACATATGGTCTCTCCTGGAGCATGTTCCATGTGGAATGATTGTTGACAGTTTGACTATATTCTCTTGTGGTAATCTTGTCTGGGGTGAATCTTACTAGAGACCTTAAATCTTTCTCTACCTGGATATTTAAATCTTTCCCCAGGTTTGCAAAGTTTCTTTCTTTCTTTCTTTGGTCCTTCCTTTCTTCCTTCCTTCCTTCCTTCCTTCCTTCCTTCCTTCCTTCCTTCCTTCCTTCCTTCCTTCCTTTTTTCTTTCTTTCTTCCATTTCTCCTTTCTATGGTCGAAAGAGCTTTGTGTGTTTTAGGCAAGTTCCCTAACACAGATATATCCCTATCTCTTAAATTTTTTTTTTATCTTTAAAGACAGGATTTCATTAAATAGCCAAGGCTGCCATCAAACTTGCAATCCTTCTGCCTCAGCCTCCTGAGAAGCTGAGATTACAAATATGTGCCACCAAGTCTGGCTTTCCATTATTTCTTCCAATGTTTTACTAGTACATTGTAGTTACACATAACAGTGGGATTAATTTTGGCTATTCATACATTTTTGAAACATAATTCACTGAATTTCAAACCCTAGTACCTCTTACTTTTCTCTCCTTTTCCCTTATTCTGTTCCCTTTCCTCTAATATACTGGTCTTTCTTCTATTTATTTATTTTTTAATTGGAGCATTATAAGTATATATAAATGTAGAGTATACTGTGATATATTCATACATGCACGTAGAATAATTTGGTCTATTTTATTCTTTAGTTCTCCCCTTTTCCACACCTCCTCCCTCACCTCAATTTCCTTACTTTTCTCCACTATTTCCCCTTCTAAGTTTATGGGATTCCCCATTTTAAAAAATCTTTTATTTCTCTGTAACTATGAGAGAAAACAATCACCCTTTTACTTTCTGTGTCTGATTTATTTTGCTTAGTATGATTCTCTCTAGTACTATCAATTTACCAGTAAATAACATAATTTTATTCTTCATTTTGGCAGAGTAAAGCTCCACTGTGTGTATAGCATATTGTCTTTAATGTATCATCTCATTGGGCAACTGAGCTTGTTCTGTAATTTGGCTATTGTGAGTTGAGCTTAACTTCTTCCAATTCTTAGAGAGAGAGCTTTAAAAATTTTCACAATTGAGCATGAAATTTGCTGCGAGTTTTTTATTCATGACTTTCTGGCATTGATGTAAATTTCTCTATGTGTAATTTATTGTGGACTTTTATCATGAAGTGATATTGAACATTATAAAATTATTTGTGCTTTTTCAGATAATTATGTTATTTTGTTATTTTATTATGATACTCCACATTGTTTTTAATTTTTATTGATTATTTTTAGTTATACATAACAATACAATTTATTTTGACATAATTAAAGAAACAGGATATAACTTCTTCTAATTCAGTCCCCATTACTTTTCCTTCCCCTTGCCTTCTCCCTCCTTCTATCCTTTTTCTCTACTTTACTGATTTTTTTTTTGCCATTCAGTTAAGTATTTAAAAAAACTAGTGTCTTATAGATGAATACCATTATGAGATTCACTGAGGTATATTTATATATGCACATTGAAAAATTAGGTCAGATTCTTTCCACAAACATTCCCTATTCCTTCCTTCCTCCCTTCTCTTCATTCTTGTTTGTCTACTTCACTTTTTTATTCTTTTTTATTCTTGTCCCCTTTATTTTTGGGTTAGATTCCACATATCAGAGAAAATATTTGACATTTTGCTTTCTGGGATTGGCTTATTCCACTTAGCACGGTAATCTCCAGGTCCGTCCATTTACCAGCAAATGTGATAAAGTCATTCTTCTTTATAGCTGACTAATATTTAATTGTGTATATATGCCACATTTTCTTTATCCATTCATCTATTGAAGGCCAACTAGATTGATTCCATTGCTAACTATTGTGAATTGTGCTTAGCTATAAACATTGAAATGTCTGTGTCACTGTAGTATGCTGATTTTAAATCCTTTAGATATATATCAAGTAGTGGGAGAGCAGAGTCATATGGTGGTTCCATTTCTAGTTTTTTGAGAAAACTCCCTAATGCTGTCCAAAGTGGTTGCAGTAATTTATAGTCACACCAACGATGTATAAGTGTACCTTTCTGTTCACATCATCACTAATGATTATTATTGCTTATATTCTTTTTCCACTTGTTTGTTAAGTTATCCATGACAGTAAAATGTATTTTGGCATATTATACATACATGGAGTATAACTTATTCTATTTAGGAACCTACTCATATTGTTGTCCATGATACAGAGTTACCCTGGTTTTGTATTCTAAAACAAGGATAGAAAAGTTATGTCTGATTAATTCTATTTTCCTTGCTATTCTCCCTTCCATTTTATTCCCTTTATCTAATCTAATGGACTTTCATTCTTTCCCTCCCCACACTGTCTCTTTATGGATTAGCATCCACATATCAGAGAGAACATTTGGCTGTTGAATTTTTGAGACTGGCTTATTTTATTTAGCATCATATTCTTCCATTTCATCCATTTACTGGAAAATGCTATAATTTCATTTTTATGGCTGAATAATATTCCATGGTGTATATATACCACATTTTCTTTACCATCCATTCATTGTTGGACATTTAGTTGGTTCCATAGTTTAGTTATTGTGAATTGAGCTTATATAAACATTGAAGAGGCTACATTCCTATAGTACACTGTTTTTAAGTCCTTTTTGTATAGACCAAGTAGTGTAATAACTGGGTCATTGGTGGTCCCATACAAGTTTTCCTAAGGAATCTCTGTACTGCTGTCTAGAGGGTCTGCACCAATTTTCCGTCCCACCAGTAATGTCTGAGAGTACTTCTCTCCCCAATATTCACCAACATTTATTCTTATATTACTTTTAGTTGTTTTTCTATTAATGACTTTTTACTTTTCCCAGCATAATTTGTTGAATTAGCTCCCTTTTATCCTTGACAACTTATATTCTTGATAATTGCCATTCTGACTGGAGTGGGATGTAATCTCAGTGTAGTTTTAATTTTTTAAAAATATTTATTTTTTAGTTGTAGGTGGACACAATATCTTTTTGTTTTATTTTATTTTTTATGTGGTGCTGAGGATTGAACCCAGTGCCTCCCGCGTGCTAGGCGAGCACGCTACCACTGCACCACAACCCCAGCCCCTAGTTTTAATTTTAATTCCTCTAATTGCTAGAGATGTTGAAGGTTTTTATATATATTTCTTTACTATCCATATTTCTTCTTCTGTGAAGTGTCTGTTCAGTTTCTTTGCACATTTTTTTTTGATTGGGGTGTATGTGTGTGTTAAATTTTTTGAGTTCTTTACATATCCTGGAGATTAATGCTCTATCTAAGGTGCAGGTGGTAAAGATTTTTATCCCATTCTGTAGGCTTTACTTCATATTCTTAATTGTCTGAGTTACTGTGAGGAAGCTTTTTAGTTTGCTACTATCCCTTTTATGAATACTTTATTGTACTTCTTGTGCTTTAGGAGTCTTGTTGAAGAAGCCTAATGATGGAGAGTTGGACCTACTTTTTCTTCTCTTACTTGCAGGGTGTATGCTCTAATACCTAGGACTTTGATCCATTTTAAGTTGAGATTTTTGCAGATTAAGAGAAGGGGTTCAATTTCATTTTGCTACATATGGATTTTCAGTTTTCCCAGCACCATTTGTTAAATTGGCTCCTTTTTGACAGTGTATGTTTATGTCATCTGTCTCTATTATAAGGTAACTGTATCTACGTGAGTGTTTCTGTGTATCTTCTATTCTGTACCATTGGTATATGTATCTGTTTTGGTGTCAATATTATGCCATTTTTTAAATCTAGTTCTGTACTATTTTAGGTCTTATATTGTGATGCACCCTGATTCACTTTTCTTGGTTATTCTGGGCCTCTTATTTTTACAGATGAATTTAATGATTACTTTTTCTATTTTGATGAAGGATGTAATTGGAATTTTAACAGGAATTGCATTAAATCAGTATAGCACATTTTATAATATGACTATATTAACAATGTTAATTCTGCCTATCCAAGAACATGGGAGGTCTTTCCATCTTCTAAGGTCTTCTTCAATATCTTTCTTTAGTGTTCTGTAGTTTTCATTGTAGAGGCCTTTCATCCATTTTGTTAGGTTGGTTTACAAGTATTTTTTGAGACTATTGTGAAGGGAAGAGTTTCCCTGCTTTCTCTTTCATCTGATATGTCATTGGTGTATAGAAATGCAATTGATTTAATCCTCTTTATTTTATATCCTGCTACTTTGTTGAGTTTATTTATGAGTTCTAGAAGAATTCTGGTGGACTTTTGGAGTCTTATAAATAAAATTATGTTGTTGGCAAATATGGATAGTTTGAGTTGTTTTTCTATTAATATACCTTTAATTTCTTTCTTCTGTCTAATTGCTCTGGCTATAGTTTCAAGAACTATGTTGAATAGGAGTGGTGAAAGAGTACATCCCTGTATTGTTCCAGTTTTTAGGGAAAATGCTTTCAATTTTTCTCCATTTAGAATTATATTGAGCTTGGGTTTATTATATATAGCTTTTAAAATGTTGAGGTATGTTCCTACTATCTAGTTTTTCTAGTGTTTTAGACGTAAATGGATGCTGCATTTTGTCAATGCCTTTTCTACATCTACTGAGATAAGCATTTAATTCTTATCTTTAAGTCTACTGATATGGTGAATTATATTTATAGATTCCCTATTGTTGAACCAAACTTGCCTCCCCAGGATGAACCCCTCTTGATCATGGTGCACTATCTTCTTAATATGCTTTTGTATGTGATCTGCAAGTATTTTATTAAGAATTTTTGTGTCTATGTTCATCAGGGATATTGGTCTAAAGTTTTCTTTCCTTGATGGGTTTTTGTCTGGTTTTGGTATCAGGGAGATACTAGCTTCATAGAATGAGTTTGGAAGAATTTTCTCCTTTTCTATTTCATGGAATAATTTGAGGGGTATTGGTGTTAATTCTTCTTCAAAGGTTTGATACAGTCTGTGAAAAATCCATCTGGTCCTGGTCTTAGATTTGTTTGTAGTCTTTTGATGATGTTTATCAATTTCATTGCTTGAAATTGATCTGCTTAAATATTCTATGTCCTCCTGATTAAATTTGGGTAGTTCATATATCTTTAGAAATTTATCAATGTCTTCAAGATATTCTGTTTTATTGGAGTAGAGATTTTCAATGTAGTTTCTGATTATCACCTGTATTTCAGTACTGTCTATGGTGATATTTCCTTTTTCATTGTGAATTTTAGTAATTTGAGTTTTTGTTACATTTTTCTTTTTTAGCTTTTATGCATAGTTGTTATTATTATTTGTCTTCCCTTAAGTGGTGAGGTACTGGAAACCCTCAGGGACACTATAATTCCACAATGTAGACATCCTACTGCCTCAAAACCCACTGTTAGATAGGGAGACATACAAACACCATGACAAATCAAGGGAATAAATCATCTTAAACAAACCAAAATACATCAAAAACAGAATCCTTAGACACTACAGTGGAAGAAATGTCAGAGAAGGAGTTTAAAATGTTCATAGTTAAAATGGTATGTGAAGAGCCAGGCACAGTGGCTCAAGCCTGTAATCCCAGCACTTAGGGAGGCTGAGACAGGAGAATCACAAGTTCAAAGCCAACCTCAGCAATGGAGAGCAGCTCACAGCGAGGCGCTAAGCAACTCAGTGAGACCCTGTCTCTACATAAAACACAAAATAGGGCTGGGAATGTGGCTTAGTGGTCGAGTGCCCCTGAGTTCAATCCCCAGTACCAAAAAAATAAAAATAGTATGTGAGGTAAAGGAAAATGCAAAGGAGAAAATACAGGATGCAAAAGATCACTTCAATAAAGAGAGAATCTGAAAAGAAAAGCAAACCAATGAAAGAATCAATAAAATAAACCAAAAATCCTTTGGAAAGTATCACCAGCAGACTACACCATAGGAAGACAGAATCTCAGGCAATGAAGACAAAATATAGTCATGAAAATAAAGTTGACCATGAAAAAAGATCTTAAGAGACCATGAACATAACTCCCAAATATATGAGATAACATAAAAAGACCAAACTTGAAATTTATCATAATAGACAAAGTCTCACAGATACAAACCAAAAGAATGCATTATATTTTCAATATAATAATTGAAAATTTCCCAAAGCTAAAGAATAAAATGGAAAATCAAATACAGGAAGCATACTGGACCTCAAACATGCAAAATTTTAAAACAGACCCACAACAAGCCACATTATCATGAAAATGCCTAACAGGGAATACATATAGAATTCTAAAGACTGCAAGAGAAAATGCCAAGTCAAGTTTAGAGGAAAACTAATTCACATCGCAGATGATTTTTCAACCAAGACCTTTAAAACTAGGAGGTATTGGAATATTATATACCAAGCTCTTATACAAAGTGGATACCAAACAAGAATACTATATCCTGTAAAATTTATCTTCAGATTTGATGACAAAATAAAAACCTTCTATGATACACAAAACTTAAAAGAATTCACAACTAAAAAGCCTGCACTATAAAACATTCTCAACAAAATATTTCATGAAGAAAAAATGAAAAATAAAAGTGAAAACCAGAACACTAGAAGAAGAGTCAATCAAAAGAAAACCTACTTCAAGTTGAAAATACAAAATAATTTAAAATAGGGGAGCTAGGTGTGGTGGCTCACACTTGTAATCCCAGCACTTTGGGAGGCTGAGACAGGAGAATTGCGAGTTCAAAGCCAGCCTCAGCAATGGCGAGGAGCTAAGCAACTCAATGAGACCCTGTCTCTACATAAAACACGAAATAGGGCTGGGGATGTGGCTCAGTGGCCAAGTGACCCTGAGTTCAATCCCCAGTACCAAAAAATAAAAATAAAAAATAAAAATAAAATAAAATAGGGGGCATCAAAATCATTTCTCAATAATAACATTGTAAATGGCCTAAACTCCTTAATCAAATGACATAGGCTGGCAGATTGGATTTAGAAACAAAGACCCAACAATATATTGTCTCCAAGAGACTCACCTCATAGGCAAAGACCTCTACAGACTGAAGATAAAAGAATGGAAAAAACTTATCATTCACATGGATCTCACAAACAAGCAGGGATTTTTATACTCATATCAGATAAAGTTGCATATAAAAATCAATAGCATTTCTACACACTAGCAACAAGTTTTCTGAAAAACAAGATCAATAAAATAATCTCATATAGTAATTATAAAGAAAATAATTAGGAATAAACATAACCAAAGAAGAGAAAGATCTCTACACTGAAAGCTATAGAACACTGATGAAAGAAGTTGAAGATAAAAATAAATGGGAATACCTCCCATGTTTATGAATTAACATAATTAATTGATGTTGTTAGACATGTACATAAAAGCCAGGTGCTATGGAACATCTATAATCCCCTCAACTTGAGAGGCTGAGGCAAGGGGATCACAAGTTCAAGACCAGCCTCAGAGACTTAGCAAGAACTCTCTAAAAATTAAAAAAAAAATTAAAAGGGCTGAGTATGTAGCTCAGTGGTAGACTTCCCCAGGTTCTATCCCTAGTACCTGAAAAAACAATCCACACAACCCAAAGCAATCTACAGATTTAATGCAATCCCCATCAAACCTATGGTATTTTTTCACACAAACAGAAAAAAATATCCTAAAATTATTGAACCACAAAAGATAACAAATAGCTAAAGCAATCTTCAGCAAAAAGAACAAAGCCAAAGCATCATGCAATCTGATTTTTAAATACTTACTTCAAAGTTCTAGTAATCAGATAGGGAAGTACTGCATAAAATCTCCCCTAGACCAATGGGTCAGAACAGAAATAAATACATGCACTGACAATCAATAGGTTGGCCTTAAATTTCAATGGGAGGAAAGCTTTGCCAGAAGTTCCTCTGACAGAGGATTAATATCCAGAGTACATAAATAACTAAAAAAATTCCAGCAAAAAAGTAAGCCAGTTAATAAATGGGCAAAAAAGCTGGACAGACATTTGTCAAGAGAAGAAGTACAAATGGCCAATAAATGTGCAAAATAATGCTCAGTATCTTAGCTATCAGGGAAATGCCCATAAAACTACATTGATAGTAGAATGGCTATTATCAAGAAAAAAAATGGGCATGGTGGTGCACACCTATAATTCCAGTGACTTGGAGGCTGAGGCAGGAGGATCTCAGGTTCAAGGTAAGCCTCATCAACTAAGTGAGGCTCTAAGACATTTGGTGAGACCCTGTTTCAATATTTAAAAATTAAAAAGAGCTGGGGATATCACAGTGATTAAGTGCCCTTGGGTTCAATCCTTGGTACCAAAAAGAAACAACAATAACAACAAAAAGCAACTGCTGGAAAGGATGTGGGGAGAAAAGAATCCTCATACATTGCAGCACTATTCACAACAGCCAAGTTCTGGGATCAGTGGGATACCAATCAGCGGATGAATGGATAAAGAAAAGGGGGTCCATGATGGATTATTATTCTGCCATAAAGAAGAACAAGATTGTGTCCCTTGAAGAAAACACATGGAACTGGAGATCATCATATTAAGCAAAGTAAGTTGGACTCAGACAAGTGTCACATGTTTTCTCTCATATATGGAATCTAAAAAGAAAACAAAGACAACATGAAAGTTGAAAGGGGGTCTTTAGGAAAGGGGAAGGGATCAGGGGAGGGAAAGGACAGGCTACTATCACATCACATTGTATGTATGTATGGAATCTCTACAATGAAACCCATTGTTTTGTACAATTAGTATGCAATAATAATTACAATTTTAATATGAATAAATAATTGTATTGGCAACTTATCAATTTTTTGATAAACACATGCATCCATAGTGACAGTCTAAAACATCAAGAGAGAAAGGAAGGGCTTCTTGTGAAAGAAGCTAATTCATGCACAAGAAATGATGGGCTCAGCCATCACCATAATCCCCAACTGGTGAGGTGCTCAGTGAGTGACCAGGCCTCTGGTTGAAAGTACTTGAGTGTGGCAGGTGTCATCCATGTCCCACCATCTGGCTCACTCAAGTCCTAGGGCTTGTCCATGTCCTAGACACAGGCAAGCCAACCACCCAGACTTGCTGGGGTCTCAGAAATTCCCCCAAATCAGCCCACCACAATGACCCACAATGGTTGGGCTCTCCTAGCACCTCAAGTGAGACCATTCCAAGGTATGTGTGTGATGCCTCTTCCTGAAGATCCCAGCAGTTTCTGTGATCACTGGCTTACTAACACACTTTTATGACTGCATCCCCTCCAGGTGCCACTGCTTCACTCCCTTACCACAAGAAGTTCTGCTCTTAAATGCTCTTCTCAGGGCCAACTTTAGGAAGAAAACAGCCAAAACTAGGGTGCCAAGATCAGTCCCGCAAAGCAGACCCTCTGGCAGGATTCTGGAACTGAGCACCAGCTGCAAGGATGCTAGTGTGAGTGGGAAAGGCATTCCCCAGAGCCCCTTGCAGTGTCATGGTCTCTGTAGCTGTTGCCTGTGAGAGGCAGGTGAGGGTATGAAATAGCTCAGCAATTTACAGAAAGAAAAAAACAGTGCAGGCAGCCAGCCACTAACCCAGGGCAGCCGTAATAGTGTTGAGGTGGCGGCATCTCCTGCAGCTGCAGGGCAGGAGATGACAAAGGGTGGAGGACTGCAGGGAGCCTCACCTCGCAGCCCAGTGAATCTTCCCTGTTACCTTCAGGGCTCTGCCCAAGAGAGGAGGGATCAAAGCCCAATAGGGTCATCTGGTGAGTGTACCTGGTGAAGTTCACCAGACTTCACTCACCCACTGGGCTGTCAGGAACAGCCCACACCCATGTCGCAAGGCATGGGTTACCTTCCCTTTACCATTGTAAGACCCTAAGAGCCCCTGCTGAGGCTCTTCAAGATTTAGACCCTCTCCTATGCAGCTTCTATGACAATAAATAACATATATCTCTAAAATAAATAGGTATACATCATAAGATATGTAGTGCATATTATATATTTAGATTAAAATATTTTATATTATAATTATTTTGTAATAAAGTATATAGAATGTAATCCAGGCTGAGCTTGCCTGGGCAGTGGGCAGGTCTGGTGGAAAAACACACACACACACACACACCCCTTGACCATGGATTCACTGAATCCCAGAGCTTCACCAGTGCCAAGCTAAGTTAAAAAAATGTGGCAGAGCCTAATCTCCTTCAGTCTCATGGTGCCTGGGTGATAGAAGTCCATCAAGGTCCTCGAGCCATTGCTGCTTTTTCCTGGGACACTTGGGCTCCACTGAGGAGTGGTAATTAATGACAGTTTCCAACAAAGACTCCAAGGGAGCCTGTTGCAAGGGCATACTCAATAAAACAAGTCCATCAAGTAGAAGGAGCAGTCCAAACTCAAGCTTAAAAATGTGGGTGGGAAGAAGGAGGTGGGAGTTCATAAGTGGTTAAGCCTAAGGGGCTGCTGACCACGGAGCAGAGCTGGCAGGGTCATGCTGAGCTTGGAACATATGCATAGAAGGGAAATCCATCCCAACAGAGATGCAGGATAGAGTCAAAGACCTCCTCACGGTCCAGCTCCCCTGGTGAAATGAAAGAAATAACAATTTCCCACATCATCATGAGTCAAGCAATGTGTGCCACGATGTCTAGTGCAACCTTACAGGATGGCAGAACACATGGTACACCAGGATGGGGGAGAAGAACCACGTCAAAAGCTGAAAGGTAGAGAGGAACAAAATTCATGATGGAGGCAGGTAAGACACAAAGCCAAACATGACATGAGAGGCACTAGCTTACCTACCTCAGCAAGTGAGAGAAAAAAGTTCAGATTGCCAGGATGGAAACAGAGACACAACTTTTAGTAGAATATGAGATCACAATAAGGGTGAATGCTAAGGGATAGCAAGAGGAACAGGAAGCAAGGCAAGAAAGGCTGATGCAACTGCACCAATACTGGGATAGGTCAAATTTCAGGCAGAAAACGTTACCAGAGGAACAGAAAGCAAAAGCGTTAACCCACAGGAACACATGCACACCCTAACTCTAGATGCACTTAGCCTGGGGCACAATTAGCAGAAAAACAGACAAATCAATTATTAAAGTATGGTATCTTAGGTGATTCAGCTCCAAGATGGTGGCCTAGATGGATGCCGCAGTTGGAGTTTCTCCAGACCCAGAACTTGAAGTAGTGGAAATACAATCTCCCAGCCAGCTTCTTGACATCATCCTACAGCTCATCATCCCCTGCAGGAATTTCACTTGCACGTGTATGCAGGGCCACCAGGCAGCAGCGATTGCCACAAGCAGTGCGACTTCAGCAGTGAGCTGCAGAACACAGGTGCAGCGCAGGGCCTCAGCCCAGGGCTTCTTGACCAAGATTTGCCCCAGGCAGGCGGGGCCTGCTTCTACATGGCGTACCTAGCTCCAGCGCCCACCCAACCACACAGGATCCCTAGCAGTTGCTCCTCTGGACAAACGTCTCCAACACGGGACCCCCAGCTACTGTTCTTTGTGGATCTACATCTACCAGGGCAGAACTTCCTACACCAGGGGACACTGGACAGCATCTGGGGGAAAACTTTTACTTCAACAGAGCACACTATGAAACAGCATCTCCACTGCATCCAAGACCACCAGTGGCTCAGACCTTCACCCTTTCGCTGAAGGAGATGGCTTCTTTGTGTGACTGCCACCTACAACATTCTTCACCAGAGTGAAAATTCCAGTTAGCAACAAACAACTCCACCTACTGGAGGTGAAAGGAAGCAATCCTGTTTATTTACATTGAGACTTTTTATATGTTTTTTTAAATTTTTTTAATTCTTATTTCTTATTTTACCCTTTATCTTTTCCTCCTAATATTCCTTTTGTTTAATCTTTTTGTTTTGCTTCTCTGCTCTTGTCTTCTTTTTTTTCTTTCTTTTTTCTTTCCTCTTTTCTCTCCCACTCTTTTTCCACCCTCTCATCCCCAACATGTGTGAAACCAAGTATTTGCTATACAGTAGGCTATGGTAGACTGGGAAACCTGAAGAGTATACTAGAGTGGTATTATATAGTCTTGTAACTTCTACTTGCATGTTTTATTTTTTTTCTTAACTATCATGTCTCCTCGCTAGCTGTACTCTTATTTTTTTCCCTCTTACTGGTCTTCCCCAACTCTCTTTCACTCTTTCTACTAATAGCCAACTTCTTTTGGATTCCTTTTTCATGCTTTCTAGGATCTAATAAACATATTCTCACTTCCTACTACCCTAACATTCTATCCTACACCCCACCCTCAAGTTTCTCTAGCCCACCAGCAGAAAATATAGACCCTTGTGCAAACCCATTGTTTACATAATAGATATTAAGTGAACTCATAATTGCTGTACATTGTGACTAAACTGTAAATGTATTTAGGAGCTATTAGGAGCTACTTGGTTTAAAACTATATATAGTTTGTATTGAGATATGTCAATATTGGTCTCCTCCTTAAAGGAGACGTATTGAGACCCTGCAGGGAAACTATAACCCTATAAAATTAAAAAAAAAAAACTGTAACACCTTGGATTAGCAGAGCTAGAAGGAAAGACACACAAACACCATGAAAAAACAAGGGAAGAAAGTGCCTGAAACAAACCAAGATACTACATTATTATAATCCATAGTCAGTACAGCAGAAGAAATGACAGAATAGGAGTTCAGGATATACATAATTAAAATGTTCTGTGATTTAAAGAATGATATAAGAGAGCAAGCTCAGTCAGCAAAGGATCATTTCCATAAAGAGATACATAGGCAAATACAGGAAGTTAAAAATCACTTCAATAAGGAGGTAGAGATTCTGAAAAGGAACCAAACAGAAATCCTTGACATGAAAGAAACAATAAACCAAATTAAAAACTCAATAGAAAACATCATCAACAGATTACACCACTTGGAAGACCCTCAGATACTGAAGACTAAATATTTAACCTTGAGAATACAGTTGACCACACAGTGAAGACGGTAAGAAACCATGAGCAGAACATCCAAGAATTATGGGGTAACATAAATTAAAAGACCAAATCTAAAAATTATTGGGATAGATGAAGGCATAGAATTGCAAACCAAAGGATGAGCAATCTATTCAATGAAATAATATCAGAAAATTTTCCAAATATGAAGAATGAATTGGAGAATCATATTCAAGAGGTTTACAGGACACCAAATGTACAAAATCACAACAGATTACACCAAGGCACATCATAATGAAAATGCCTAACATTTAGAATAAGGAGAGAATCTTAAAAGCCACAAGAGAAAGGAACCAGATTACATATAGGTGGAAGTCAATTAGGATCACTGCAGACTTCTCAACCCAGACCCTTGGTATATGGAACAACATATACTAAGCACTAAAAGACAGTGGATGCCAACCAATAATCTTATATCCAGCAAAATTAAGTTTTATATTTGATGATAAAATAAAAACCTTCAAAGTTAAACAAAAATTAAAAGAATTCACAGCAAGAAAGCTGAGTGAGAAGCTACACTAAAGGAAAGACCAATCAAAGGAGAAGCCCAGTCAAGTTAAAAACTAAGAATAAACCAAAATGTCTGGGAATAAAAACCATGTCTCCATAATAACATTGAATGTCAATGGCCTAAACTCAGCAATAAAAGACACAGACTGGCAGATTGGATCAAAAAAAAAAAGACCCAACAATATGCTGCCTCCAAGAGACTCATCTCATAGAAAGAGACACCCATAGACTGAAGGTGAAAGGATGGAAAAAAGTCTATCACTCACATGGACTGTGTAAACAAGCAGGAGTTTCCATCCTCATTTCAGACAAAGTGGACTTCAAACCAAAGTTAGTGAAAAGGGATAAAGAAGGTCATTTCATATTTCTTAAGGGAATCATATATCAACAAGACATAACAATATTAAATATCTATGCCCCAAACAATAGGGCAGCCATGTGTGTCAAACAAACCCTTCTCAAATTCAAGAATCAAATAGACCACAACACAATAGTATTGGGTGACTTCAACACAACTCTCTCACCACTGGATAGATATTCCAAGCAAAAACTAAACAAATAATCTGTAAGACTCAATAGAACAATCAATGGTCTAGAATTAACAGATATATATAGAATACTCCATCTTTCAACAAGCAAATACTTGTATTTCTCAGCAACACATGGATCCTTCTCCAAAATAGATCATATGCTATGCCACAAAGCAAGTCTTAGTAAATACCAAAAAAGAGAGATACTACCCTGCATTCTATCTGACCATAATGGAATGAAACTAGAAATTAATAACAGTTTAAAAAAGAAGCCACCACAAGACCTGGAGACTCAATAATTTGCTATTGAATAATGCACGGGTAACAGAAGACATCAGGGACATGAAAAAAAAATTCTTGGATGTAAATGAGAACTCTGATACAACATACCAAAATCTCTGGGACAGTATGAAGGCAGTGCTAAGAGGAAAGTTCATTGCATTAAGCTCATATATTCAAAGATGTAAAAGTCAACAAATCAATGACTTGACACTACAACTCAAAGCCCTAGAAAAAGAAGAACAAAGCAACACCAAAAGAAGTAGAATTCAGGAAATAATTAGAATCAGGGCTGAAATCAGTGAATTTGAAACACAAGAAACAATTCAAAAAATTGATAAAACAAAAAGCTGGTTATTAAAAAAAAATAAACAAAATTGACAAACCCTTAGCCACCCTAACAAAAAGGAGAGAGAAAAATCCAAATTACTAAAATTCATGAAGAAAAAGGAAATATCATGACAAACCCTGCCAAAATACAGAGGATAATTAGAAACTATTTTGAAAACTTATATTCCAGTAAAATAGAAAACCCTGGAGACACTGACAAATTCCTAGAGACATATGACCTACCCAAATTGAATAAGGAGGACATTCATGGCTTAAAAAGATCAATTATAAGCAAAGAAATAGAATATGCCATCAAGAGACTTCCAACCAAGAAAAGCCCTGAACCAGAAGGGTTCTCAGCCAACTTCTACAAGACCTACAGAGAAGAACTAACTCCAATACTCCTCAAATTATTCCATGAAATAGAAATAGAAGGAACCCTTCCAAACTCATTCTATGAAGCTAGTATCACCTTGATTCCAACACCAGACAGAGACACATCAGAAAAGGAAAATTTCAGACCAATATCCCTGATGAATATAGATGCAAAAATTTTCAATAAAATTTTAGCAAATCACATGCAAAAGCATATTAAAAAGCTAGTATACTATGATCAAGTGGGGTTCATTCCAGAGATGCAAGGTTGGTTCAACATACGGAAATCAATAAACGTAATCCATCACATCAACAGACTTAAAAATAAGAATAACATGATTCTATCAATTGATGCAGAGAAAGCATTTGACAAAATACAGCACTCTTTCATGTTTAAAACACTAGAAAAACTAGGGATAGTAGGACATACCTCAACATTGTTAAAGCAATATATGCTAACTCTAAGGCCAACATCATCCTAAATGTAGAAAAATTGGAAGCATTCCCTCTAAAAACTGAAACAAGATAGGGATGCCCTCTCTCACTACTCTTATTCAATATAGTCCTTGAGACTCTAGCCAGAACAGTTAGACAAATGAAAGAAATTAAAGGGATACAAATAGGAAAAGAAGAACTCAAACTATCATTATTTGCTGATGACATGATTTTATACTTAGAGGATCCAAAAAATTCCACCAGAAAACTTCTAGAACTGATAAATGAATTCAGCAAAGTTGCAGGATATAAAATCAATATCCATAAATGCATTTCTATACATCAGCAACAAGTCCTCTGAAAGAGAAACTAGGAAAACTACTCCATTCACAATAGCCTTCAAAAAAATAAAATACTTGGGAATCAATCTAACAAGAGTGGTGAAAGATGTCTACAATGAAAACTACAAGACATTTAAGAAAGAAATTGAATAAGATCTTAGAAGATGGAAAGACCTTCCATGCTCTTGGATAGGCAGAATCAATATTATTAAAATATATGGCCCAATATTTGGCCATACTACCCAAAGTGCTATACAGATTCACTGCAATCTCAATTAAAATACCAAATTCCTTTCTTATAGAAATAGAAAAGGCAATCATGAAATTCATTTGGAAAAATAAGAGACCCACAATAGCCAAAGCAACCCTGAGCAAGAAGAGTGAAGCAAGAGGCATCACAATACCAGACCTTAAACTTTACTACAAAGTTATAGTAACAAAAACAGCATGGTATTGGCACCAAAATAGACATGTAGACCAATGGTACAGAATAGAAGACACAGAGAGTAATGCACATAAATACACCTATCTCATACTAGACAAAGGTGCCAAAAACATACATTGGAGAAAAGATAGCGTTTTCAACAAATGGTGCTGGGAAAACTGGAAATCCATATGCAAAAAAAATGAAACTAAACCCCTATCTCTCACCATGCACAAAACTTAACTCAAAGTGGATCAAAGACTTAGGAATTAGACCAGAGACCCTGCATCTACTTGAGGAGAAAGTAGGCCCAAATCTTCATCACATGGGATTAGGCCCCGACTTCCTTAACAAGACTCCAAAAGCACAAGAAATAAAAGCAAGAATCAAGAAATAAAAGCAAGAATCAATAAATGGGATGGATTTAAACTAAAAAGCTTCTTCTCAGCAAAAGAAACTATTGATGAGGTGAACAGAGAGCCTACATTCTGGGAGCAAATTTTTGCCACATGCACATCAGATAGAGCCCTGATCTCCAGGATATATAAAGAACTCAAAAAACCTAACACCAAAAAACAAAACAACAACAACAACAAAAACAAACAAACAAAAAACAAAGCCCAATCACTAAATGGGCTAAGGAGCTCAATAGAAACCTCTCAGAAGAAGATATATAATCAATAAACAAATATATGAAGAAATGTTCAAGTCATTGATTTGTCAACTCTCTCTATATATATACTGTTCATTTAAATTGCATATAAAGGTGTTTAATATGAAGAATGTAATCTGCTTATAATTTTGTGCAAAGTTAGAAAAATTATGATTGTAACAATTTTTTTTCTATTTGCCTCAACAAATGTTTTCAGTGAACAGTGTGTACAGCTTCTGAAAATTTGTTTTTTTTCCTGTTATGTTTGATAATATGTATTAAAATGCAACTTTTGAGAAAAAGAAAAAAGAAAAAAAAAGAAATGTTCAACATCTCTAGCCATTAGAGAAATGCAAATCAAAACTACTCTCAGATTTCATCTCACCCCAGTCAGAATGGCAGCTATCCAAAATACAAGCAACAATAAGTGCTGGTGAGGATGTGGTGATAAAGGTAGACTGAAACATTGCTGGTGGGACTGCAAACTGGTACAACCAATCTGGAAAGCAGTATGGAGATTCCTTTAAAAACTTGGAATGGAACCACCATTTGATCCAGCTATTCCACTCCTTGACCTATTCCCTAAAGATTTAAAAACAGCATATAACAGTGATGCAGCCACTTCAATGTTTATAGCAGCACAATTCACAATTGCTAAACTGTGGAAGCAACACAGATGCCCTTCGATAGATGAATGGATAAAGAAACTGTGGTACATATACACAATGGAATATTATTCAGCAATAGAAGAGAATAAAATTATGGCATTTGCAGGTAAATGAATGGAATTGGAGAACATTATGCTAAGTGAAGTAAGCCAATCCCAAAAAACCAAATGCCAAATGGTCTCTCTGATTAGTGGATGCTGATACATAATGGGGGTGGGAATGGGGAACATAGGAGAAATGGAGGATCTCTGGATGGGGCAGGGGGGAGGAGGAAGGAGGGAAAGGAGAATGGGTGTAGTAAAGATGGTTGAATGAGATGGTCATCACTACCCTAGGAGTATGTATGAAGACACAAATGATGTGACTCTATCTGGTTTGCAACCAGAGAAATGGAAAAATTGAGCTCTATATATGTACTATGACTTGACTTGAAATGCATTTAAATAAATAAATTAATTAATTTTTAAAAATGTTGAATAGGAGAAGTGAGAGGGCATATCCTTGCCTTATTCTCTATCTTAGGGTAAAGGAATTCAGTCTCTCTCCAGTAAGCATGATGTTAACTGTAAATTTTTCATATATATCCCTTATTAGGATAAAAAATTTTATTCTAAAAAAAAGTGTGGTATCTTAAAACATCTCTTGCTTGCTGTTTTTTATTATTTTGTTTTGTTTTGGACTGAGGCTTCAATGCAGGGGCACTTAACCACTGAGCCACATCTCCAGGCAGTTTTTTTTTTTTTTTTTTTTTGAGACAGGGTCTTGCAATGTTCTGTAGTGCCTTACTAAGTAGCCCATTCTGGCCTTGAACTTGGGATCCCCCTGCTTCAGCCTCTAAATAAAATACAAAATGAGGCTGGGGATGTGGGTCAGTGGTTGAGTGCCCCTGAGTTCAATCCCTGATACCTTCTACCCTGAGAAAAATTTAACAAGTCAAATTCAACAACAAATATTAAAGGAGAAACATAACAATCTACCTGTATGGGAAAATTCATAACAATAAACCAGGATTTATTCCAAGAATTCAAAAGTGTTTCAACCCTCTACTTGTGATGATTACTTTTATGTGTCAACTTGACTGGGTTATAGGGTGCCCAGACATTCAACCAAACATAATTTTCGGACTCTCTGTGAGGGTATTTCTGGGTGAGATTAAAATTTGAACCAGTGGACTCAGTAATACAGATT
Source organism: Geosciurus inauris (assembly GCA_004024805.1). Taxonomy (NCBI): domain Eukaryota; kingdom Metazoa; phylum Chordata; class Mammalia; order Rodentia; family Sciuridae; genus Geosciurus; species Geosciurus inauris. Next base: position 58,121 of record PVHX01004706.1, read on the forward strand.
TCCCTCCCAAAAGTTGAAGGACCTCATCTAATCACTTGAAGACTTGAATAGAATAAAAAGATCAAGAGAAGACTCCTCCTCCCTGCCTACTTGTGCTGAGATAGTGCTTTTCTCTTCTATTGTTTACCTTTATCAGTATATATCATCAGCTCATCTACAACTGAATGGTAGAAATTAAGAAAAAAGGGGAATGTATAGTCTGACATAACAAAGATAATGCCCATTATGAGGGATGTGAAAATCAATAGGTGCTAAAAATTCAGTTAATAGAGGCTGATAATAAGATGAAAACTGTAAGTATTGGAGATGCAAAGTTTCTCCATAAGTAAGATATAACATAAATGTCTGTACTTGCTAAAGACAAAACCATCAGCAATTAATTGAGCATACATATCAGCAAAAGGCAAAATATTATGGCCTGAAAATTGAGGAGAATATAGTCATTCTAATATATATAATTTCTGATTATAATTAGCAATAACTTCTGCAAAAGCATAAATTTTTCCAACAAAAACTATTAACGATAATGACACATTAGACACAGGAAGTTGACACCATCACTACTGATACTCTTTCATTAATTATTTGTAAATCCTGTTTTAAAGAAGGAGTTAAGTAAAGAATTGTAGTAGGGTCCTGTTGTTTCTTTAACAACTGGAAAAAGGGAGAAAGCATATCAGTAGTTAATTGAATAAATGTCCCCAAAATTGCTGTAAATGAACCAAAGAAAATTTAGAAGGAAGGGTTAAATTTGGAATATGAGAAATATAATATCTCTGGAGTAATGTATGTCCCAAGTAGTTAATAGGAAGTTGGTATTGTATTTTTTCTTGAGCAACATGGAGTCTTGATTGCAATAACACTTCTTGTAGCATTTGTAGAATTTCATCTGTGAGGTCTTGTCCTGCAAGCAATATATCATCCATATAATGATAAGCAAATGAGAGAACTTTTGATGAAAGGGAGGTAAGGCTTTATTAACAAAATACTGATATAACGTTGGACTGTTTAACATCCCTTGAGGGAGGACTTTCCAATGAAACCTATTAGTAGGCTTATGATGATTCAAAATGGAAACAGTAAAAGCCAGCCTCAGCAACAGTGAGGTGCTAAGCAACTCAGCGAGACCCTGTCTCTACATAAAACACAAAATAGGGCTGGGATATGGCTCAGTGGTTCAGTGCCCTGAGTTCAGTCCCCAGTACCAAAAAAAAAAAAAAAAAAAATAGAAACAGTAAGGGCAACTTTTTCCTGATCTTCTGGAAAGAGGGAAATAGTAAAAACAAAACAAAAACAAAAACAAAAAACCCCAGTCTTTCAAGTCAATAACATATAAGGAGAAATTTTCAGGAATTAAATTTGGGTTTGGCAACCCACATTGAAGGGGGCCCTTTTGCTGTATGCATTTATTAATTTCTCTTAAATATTATAATCTCCATTTTCCTGATTTCTTTTGCATAATAAAAATGTGCACATTCCAAGGGCTATAAAAGATTCAATATGTCCTAATTGTAACTATTCTTGAATAAGGGCTTCTGCAGCTTCTGCCTTTTCTTTTGACAATGACCATTGTTTAACCCAGATGGGTGATTGCTTTCCACTTTAGCGGCAAGGCAGTCAGATCTGCAGAGGCCCCTACAGAAAAGGCAATTCCACAGACATTTGAAGTTTAAAACATCTCTGTCCCATATGGGGAAAGGTATTGCCATAACATATGGCTGAATATGAGTGATGATTTTTTGTGGGTTGGAAAGGGCAGAGCATCATAACCGTAAGGAACTCCTAGATATCTGCTTTTTATTGCCTTTTATTCTCCATACAAGAGTGGCCCTTTGATGAGGCCATGAATGAAGCCATTCCTAAGGAGGTATTACTGTAACATCAGCACTGGTGTCCAATAGTCCTGTGATTGACAACTCATTCAAAGAGTTAACTTAGGCCTGCTTTCAGTAATTGGCAGAGATGCCCCAATGACAGTAGAGCCAGACCCTGCATCTCCCCATTAATTTGAGGTTGTGGAGCTGTAACAGAGGGAATCACAATCAATTGAGCAATAAAATATCCTTTGGGGAGACTTAAAGGCATATGGGATCATCCTTGGATATATAGAGAGCTATTTCTAGTGGCATGAAAGAATTGCTGGAAGGATATTGATAGGGCTCCATCTGAGCTGGAAACATTTGTGTCATGGAATCTTGAGGGTTTTGGAAAAACAGATTCCCCTCCTTTTTGCCCTGGGTCAGGGGGGCAACATGAAATGGAGTTTCCCAACATATCAGTAGAGGGATCTTGGGTGTCAGGAATCCAATGCCATTGTGTATATACAAGTGTTTTAATTTGAGCAATGACAGTGCAGTGACAGGCAATTGAGCTTGCTGGTGTTCTTGTGTATTATCTTTAGCTGGGACATAAGCCAAGTCAGAGTAATCTTGTAAAAAAACAGTATTCTGAACAGGGGAAATAACCATTTTAATTAACACTTTCCAATCAGAAGGAACTAAGGCATATCCTATTCCTAGCTCCTTGATCATATTGAGGGTAAAATTACTATTTATGTTACTTTCCTGAACAGTACATTGTAATTCTTTAAAATCAGCAAAAAACAATTGCTCATATTTCTTCTGGTCAGTGGAATTTAGCTTAATAGGGCAAACAGCCAAGAAATGAGCTTCTTACTCCTCTGCCTCTTGCCCTGAACATTGAGCCAAAGGAGATATAATTGGCAGGGGGTTAGCATGCATGGTGGTACAGAAGGAGATGGCTGCAAAGATGGACGCTGTGGAAGCTGCTGCTAAGAGGGGGGGTTGTTATGCATGGCTGCGGCTGAGGAGCCTGAGGCAGCAGTGGGGGTGGCTCTTCCACTACAGGAAGAGATCTAACACTGGGTGAAGGAGGCACAGCAGGGATCTGTTAGCATCACCACAAACAAATCAAGTTTGTAACACAGGTACAGGAGCTCATGGTTCCTTATGAAGCTGTTCACTTATAGCTTCCAAATCCTTTGGGAGTAAAGAACATTTTGCCTGGTACCACTGGCAACAAGAGTCTATCTCCATCAGCAAGGCAGCAAGATCAGCATTTCTTACAGTATGTCCTGCCTTATAAAGTAAAAAGCAGAGCTTTGCTCAATGACAGCATTGAGCATCAGAGAGCAAATTCCCCATAGCTTACCAGTAGGGATTGGTACCAGCTGATGCTTGATTGATGTGTATCAAAGCCTGCTCCAGGTGAGTAAACTATACCCTTCCCTCATCAACACATAGGGAAGGGACTCTCTCAGGCAGATTTGTTGCCCCAGGTTGTGGGTGCCATCTGTAAGAACTTCAAAAGAAGAGACACAGAGACAAGGAGTAGTGGCAAAGAGAAAGCTGCTCATATGAGCTGCCAGCTTTATTTATATCAATAGGTTACCTTAGATCATTGGTAGCATCAGTACATTATTGTTCATTGTATTATCAAGCAGGTTACAGAATCAGCAGAGCTTGGTGAAACATTGTAGTTATCTAGCAAGCAAGTTTCTTCATTCCCAGGAGCTATGTGCCTGAGATCACAGTTGAGGCTGATAAGACTCTAACACAGAGCCTCCTCATGGAGGGCATTGCTACAGCAGCTAAGCATCTTAGCATGTATTAATTATCTTATTAGTTTCTGGAAGAGACTGCAGGAATTTCCAATTGTGGAAAACAAGACACCTGTTATTCTGTGGGAGTTTGCTCACCGGAAGAAACTCACTGTCTTGTACATTTCAACAGCCAGAATACTTACAGGCAATATAAAAAAATCAATTGCATTTCTCTAAGACAGCAATAACCAGAATATAAAATGTTACAAACATTTACAAAAGCATTAAAAAATATAAAACCCCTAAGAACAAATGCACAGGACTCTACACCAAAAGCTTAAGAGCACTATTAAGAAAAATTAAAGACTTAAATAAATAGAACATCCATACTGGTTGGTTAGAAGTCTCAGTATTTTTAGATGTCAATTCTCCCCCCAAATTATCTAAAGATGTAATGAAAATGCAGAGATGAGAATGACCAAGGTGACCATGAAAAAGGAGGTGGTGGAGGATAAAGATTCAGAGGAAGTATAGGTAAGCAAGACCATGATGTGGGTGGAAAATCAGAGAAACAAGCCAGCCTAAGAACATTGAGAATCACTCACACATACACATTCACCCAGCCTATAACATGGTGACCCAATAGCACAGCAATCTGACTTACCACTAAATGGTGCTGTGTTAATGGATATTTATCTAGAAAAAATTTTATTGTCATTCACTACCCAAACATGCAAAACAATGAAGTCCAGAGAGGGTATGGGGTTGTTGTTTATTTGTTTGTTTTTGTTTTATTTTTTTGTTTTGGTAACTGGGATTTAACCCGGTGGGGGGGGGGCTTACGCACTGAGACACATTCTCAGCCATTTTTTGTTTTATTTGGGGACAGAGTCTACCTATGTTGCATAGGTTAGCCTTAAAATTGCAATCTTCCTGCCTAAACCTCCTGAGGTGCTGAGATTACAGGTGAGCACCATCATTCGCAGCCAGATGATGGATCTAAATGATAGTGATAAAACACTAAAGCTTTTTCTAAAAACAAAGTTTCTCTTATTTTTTCTGTCTTCAATTTAATGGATACTTCTTCTGTATTTGTGATTTCCTACCTGGGGTGTGGCTCAGTGTTAGCATGCTTGTCTAGCACACGCAAGGCCCTTGGTTGAATCCCCAGCATCGCTAAATAAATATAAGGCTTTCTGATTTCCTTCTTTCTGATTGCTTTGCATTTGTTTGCTCTTCTTCTGGTTTCTTAATGAACTTAGACTGTTGGTGTGAGAACTTGCTTATTTTCTTCCATAAAACTTTAATGCTACAAAGGCTTAGCTAGAACTTCATAGGGGTGAAGTGTACCAATGTCTGCAAATTACTTTCAAATAGTTCCAGAAAAATATACATGCATGAAAATAGTGAGAGGGGGCTGGGGTTATGGCGCAGTGGTAGCGTGCTCACCTGACATGCATGAGGCACTGGGTTCGATCCTCAGTACCACACAAAAATAAAATAAAGATATTCTGTCCACCTACAACTAAAAATAAATATTTAAAAAAATAGTGAGAGAAAACAAATGTGGCAAAAGGTTAAGAATTGTGAAGAACTACAAAAGGATATGTTGGCATGCCAGGCATGGTGGCCCACTCCTAATCCCAGCACCTTGGCAGGCTGAGGCAGGAGAATTTCAAGTTCAAGCCAGACCTAGCAACTTAGCAAAACTTCTAACAACTTAGCAATACCCTGTCTCAAAGTAAAAATTTAAAAGGGCTGAGGTTTGGCTCAGCGGTAGAGCACCCCTGGGTTTAATCCCAGGAACAAAACCAAAAACTATTTTGGAATTCTAACTTTCTGTGGATTTAAAAATTTTGTACAGTCCCCAGTCATAACAGTGTGGTATAACACCTCTTCTAAGGACAATGGCCTGTGCACCTTCTCAACTTAGCAGACTGCAGTGAATCAGCTAGAAGTCAGGAGAAGGGAATGGGGGTGCAGTGAGGACCTCATGCTGCTCCCCACAGCCTGGAAAGTGTAGAGCACTCCCATGGCCCATCCAGATGTTACTACATGGACTGGGCACCTCTAGATTCCACAGCACCATCTCTGAGGTGACCTGTTTATGTGGGACTCTGTCCCACCAGGCAATCTCCCTGCACACGTTCACATGGACACACATATATACACAGATGCCCAGGCTCCACCAGCACTGCCTGCAGTTTTCCCCTTAGTCAGTTATTCCTTTATCTTGAATTGTCAGCTCTTGCTAAGAACAGATGTACTCAATATGGCCACCCCAAATGCCATCACTGTGAAGCAACGTGGGGTGGGAGAAAGGCCAGGCAGAATATGCCCTCCAAGGGGAACAGGAATTCAGCATAGCACCAGGTGTAATTTTCAGGTGGTCACTGGTCCATAGGGAGGAAAAAGCCCAAGGACCTGGGGGCCCATTGTTAGATCAGGTTACTAGACACAGGGACTTGGGCAACTGTAGAGAGAGTGGTTTGGGGGAGGGTGACCTCATCTACCAAGAGGAAAATCAAATATTATGTGTGCTCCTGTGCTGACCATAGGAACCCAGCATGGGGCTGAGATCTTGCCCTGGGACCTGGACTAGGAACAGGGGAAAATTCTGAAACAGCTGCTGCCACCTCCCAGGACCAGCAACTGTCACCAAGTGAAGTGACTATTTCACAATCTATCTGGGCAGAGGGGAACATGTCAATCACATGACTGGGCTATTTACCAAGCCAGACCCAGACACCTCATTGAGGTTCCCAGATTGATTTAATAGTGCTTGGGCTTATGCTTTCTCCCTGCTCCCATTGTCCCAAATCAGCCCTGAACTCTCCAGCCTCAGCCAAGACCCTGGAGGTTCCTCTCCACCCACCTCCCCCACCTTAGCCTTTGGTCTCTGCTTCTGGTCACATTGCAGCAACTCCTGCCTGATCCCCTGGGACCTGATGACTCAGCCTATACCTCCCCTGGCTCAGGTGGAACACTTGCCATGTGCAAAGAACCTGAAGGCCAGGAAGGGAGAGTCCTGGCCCCCTTCAGCCTGGGGTTGCCTCCTACACCTGAGAGCATCCTCTGGACTTGGGATCTGTTGGGCTCCCCAACTTGTGAGTCTGGGGGTAGCAAGGCAGCCCTTCTGGCTCAGCTAATGTTCACTGACAGATCCTGGGAACCAGGCCCTGGGATAGGCACTGGGATACAGATGGGGAACAACAAACACCCCAGAAATGGACAGACAGAAATTTCTGACCTTTCCCTAAAGTCAGATCATGGAAAGAGGCTGACCTGCAGAGAGATAGGCAAATTGTCCTGATAAGGCACTCCTAGACCTGGAAGGATGGCAGAGACTTCATCAAGATCAAGGTTTTACAGCTCTAGAGGCTGAGGCAGTAGGATTGGGAGCTCAAAGCCAGCCTCAGCAACAATGGAGAGGTGCTGATCAATGCAGTGAGACCCTGTTTATAAATAAAATACAGAATAGGGCTGGGGATGTGGCTTAGTGACCAAGTGCCCTAAGTTCAATCCCTGGTATCCTCCCCCCAGAAAAGATCAAGGTAGTATTGCTGCTGTTTGTAGGCCCTTGAGCAGAGGGTTTCCTGGGCTTTCTACTGCTGTAGCCTATCCTCCCAGTGACATGTCAGGGGAAAGTCTCTGCCCATTTTGCCAGTGACAACCCCTTGGCCTGGTGGGGACCAGGCACAGAATCATGTGGGTGAATGAGAGATGATGAGTGAGACAGGAGAGAAGGGAGGAGGGGGGCTAGAGAGAAAAGCAGACCCTTGCAGCCCTGCTGGCTGGGACAAGGGTGGCTGCTGGGGACACCAAAAGGGGCTTCAGGAAATATCTGCCCTCCTCTCCTCCTGCAAGCAATAAAGAGGTGTGTGGTCTGCAGAGAGTTTAAAAACAATTAGGAATGGACTGAAAGGCTTATCAAATTCTAAACATCAGTGATAAAACAGTCCTCCCCTGCTTCAGCCCCCAGACCACGTGGAGTGACAGATTCAAATTAGAATTAACAGCTATTCTTTTTTCAACAGCTCCATGTTTAGATATGTTTGGTTTCTGGTGAGAGATACAACTCATCTCTGTTTCCAGCCCTGGTATAAATTTTCTTTCACACCCAGGACTCTGAGTCCCCCCGAGAAAGAGGACTGGTGGACACACTCCCCTTGGCCTGTGGACTTGACCTCTCTGGCTCTAATTCCTCCTCTGACTTCACAGGAACCTGAGGACTGGGAATGCCAACCTTGCACTGCAGAGGAAGAGCAGAGAGAGACTGGCTGTTGTTACCTGCAAGATCACATGGAAATGTCAGTGCAGGCCTGGTGGAGGAGGAGAGGTTAGAGGCAGTCTTGGGACTGAGATGTGTCAAACTGCATTCTAATGGAGTTAGATGAAACAGAGTTAGTTTTGATTTGCATTTCTCTAATTGTGAAAAATGGTGAACAATTTTTTTCATATATTGTTGATCAATTGTATTTCTTTTTCTGTAAAGTGTCTCTTCAGTTCCTTATATTGGGTTATATTGTTTTTGGTGTTCAATTTTTTGATTTCTTTATACATCCTGGAGATTAATGTTCTACCTGAGGTGCTTGTGGTAAAGATTTTCTCCCATTCTATAGCTCCATGTGTGCATTCTTAATTGTTTCCTTTGCTGAGAGAAAGTTTTTTAGTTTGAATACATCTCATTTATTGATTCTTGATTTTACTTACTGTGCTTTAGGAGTCTTGTTAAGAAAATCAGTTCCTAAGCTGAATTGCTGGCAACTTGGGCCTAAGTTTTCTTCTAGTAGGTGCAGAGTCTCTGGTCTAATGCCTAAGTCTCTGATCCACTTTGAGTTGATTTTTTGTGCAGGGTGAGGAATATGAATTTAATTTTATTTTGTTACATATGGATTTTCAGTTTTTCCAGCACTATTTATTGAATAAGCTATTATTTTTCCAATGTATATTTTTGTCTAATATTAGATAGCTTTATTTATGTGAGTTTGTCTCCATGTCTTCTATTCTATACCATTGGTCTATCATGTCTGTTTTGTTGCCAGCATCATGTCATTTTTATTACTATGGCTCTGTAGTAGTTTAAGGTCTGGAATTGTGATGCCCCCTGCTTCACTTTTCTCATTGAGGATTGCCTTGGCTATTCTGGGTCTCTTATTTTTCCAAATAAGTTTTATGATTGCTTTTTTCTATTTATATGAAGAATGTCATTGGTATTTAATTGGAATTGCATTAAATCTGTATATTGCTTTAGGTAATAAAGCCTTTTTGACAATATTACTTTTTCCTATCCAGGAGCATGGAAATCTTTACATCTTCTAAGATCTTCTTCAATTTCTTTCTTTAGCGTTCTATAGTTTTCATTGTAGAAGTCTTTCACCTCTTGTTAGATTTATTCCTAAGTATTTTATTTTTTTTGAAGCTATTGTAAATGGAGTAGCTTTTCTAATTTCTCTTTCAGTGGATTCATCACTGAGTTATAGGAACACATTTTATTTATAGTATTGATTTTATCTGCTACTTTGCTGAATTTATCTATGAGTTCTAGAAGTTTTCTGATGGAATTTCTTGGATCTTCTATATGCAATCATGTCATCACCAAATGGTGATATTTTGTGTTCTTTTCCTATTCATATCCCTTTAATTTCTTTCTCCTGTCTAATTGCTGTGACTAGAGTTTCAAGGATTATGTTGAATATAAGTGGTGAAAGAGGGCATCCTTGTATTATTCCAGTTCTTAGAGGGAATTCTTTCAATTTTTCTCCATTTAAAATGATGTTGGGTTTGGGTTTAGCACATGTACCTTTTATAGTGTTGAAGATTTAATCTCACTCCAGTTAGAATGGCAATTATCAAGAATAGAAACAATAAATGTTGGCAAGAATGTTGGGGAAAATGTACACTCATACATTGCTGAAGGGAATGCAAATTGGTGAAAACACTCTGGGATGCAGTATGGCGATTCCTCAGAAAACATTGAGTGGAAACAACATGTGTCCCAGCTTTTCCACTCCTTGGTTTATACCCAAAAGTTTTAAAATAAGCATACTACAGTGATGCAGCCACATCAATATTTATAGCAGCTCAACTCAAAATAGCTAAACCATGGAACCAACCTAGATGTCCTTCAGCAGATGAATGGATTAAAAAATGTGGTATATAAACAACTGAATATTACTCAGTCTTAAATAAGAATAAAATTATGGCATTTGCCAGTGAATGGATGGAGCTGGAGTATATCATTCTAAGAAAAAAAAATCCCAGAAAACCAAAGGCTGAATATTTTGTCTGATATGCAGATGCTAATTCACAATAAGGGTGGAGGGCTAGGCAAAATAGAGTTACTTTAGAATAAGTATTTGGGAGGGGAGAGAGGAGGGGTTAAAGGGTTAGGAAAAATAAAAGAATGAGTTAGACATTTTTATCCTCTGCACATATATAATGATAGGACTGGTAGGATTCTGCATCATGTACAACCAGAAGAATGGAAAATTATACTCCATTATATATGATGTATCAAAGTAAATTCTCTTGTGATGTATAACTAATTAAAACAAGTAAAAATATTTTTTAAAATATTCTTTAAACACATTGACTAGAATATGCCCTTGACTATAACAAAAATGAAATCTTTATTACTTTAATATAGAAAGGATTAAACTTTGGTGTATATCAGTGCATTAATATTTGACCTTGTGAAAAATTCTTAAATAACTTTAGCTGATTGTGCTAATTATAGCCAACTTAGTTACACAAACTTTTTGAGATTTACCCTCCACAGACCTTATACACCTTACTTAAACATCTACAACTTTTAATGTAACACATAAAAGACTTTTGTATCCAAATACATTTTTTCTTTTTGTATTAAAATATATTCCCATACCTTCAAACCTCTTATGTCTGTTTCCTAGATGATGACCTCTTTTAACATTTATATTTTGAAACTACCTTTATAAATTTAGACAAATTATTCCACTTTAATAAGATGTAATATTTTTTAAATAGTACTTTAATTGAAACCTAACTGAAACATTTTTAACTCGTTGTGTATAAATTACACTTGAAAGAATCTTAACTCTTAGAAACCTTGTTTTCAGTGAAGACACAGAAAGAAAGCAATCTCAATCTTTTTTAACTTAACAATTTATGAAAGTACATTTAATGTTTAAATATATTGCATTGCCTTATAGAATTTAATAAGATTAATTATTTTTTATTAGCACTTGATGTTTTAACATTTTAACATTGCAAATTAATCAGATATCTCCTTTAACAAAAACATTTATAAAGATTGATCCCATTTGTGTTAAATCTAATTTACTCATTTTAACTGTAAAAACCAGGATATCAGACAATTGTAGTTAATAGTATTAACCATCTCTTCCCTTTTGAAGAAAAGTCATAGAAGCAATGGGTATTACATTGTCAACATATTATAGACCCACAGTTTATTGTCCAACAAGCTATAAAAACTTCTAAGTTAGTAATTTTAAATACATCTTTACTCTCATCTGTTTACCCAATTTAACTTCCTTTTAAGTCACATGAACTAAAAGCTATTTGGATCCATTTCTTAATTCAATTTTTATTAATAAGCACTCATTTATTTATATGCCAATTTTGATACCAAGCATATGATATATGGACACAAGCACATATGTAGGCACAACAATACAATATATAGGTGTTTACACATACATGAGACAGGAAACAAAGATTTTGTAGCTTTTTGTAGGTAGATCTCCACAGGTAGGAGGCAATGCTCAGATGTTTATTAAAGTCTCTTTTAGATTTAACTTGTTACAAATTAAAATAGAGCCTATCAGACTTACATTATGACTCAAATATAGGGCAGGTCTGTAGAGTAGGAAATGCTAAGTGTAAAGTCTGACTGCCATCGCAGAAACTGAAATCAAAAATTGAAGTGACCACTTGTACTCAATGGCTATTAGACTTTCACCGATATCACCATGACAATGTCCTTCTTAGGATTTTATAAATGGATATTTTCTAATGAATTTGAGAATCAACCCTTGAAAATTTCTAATAAATTTGAGAGTCAACCCTAGATTGAGAGGATCCTAGAGAACAGGAAGCCAAGCGCACATTTGGCAAAGAGGAGGGTCATTGGAGAGGGAAATATCCCTGATGCTTCCCAGAGAAGCCACATATGGTCATCAAAACTCTGACCCATTCTGGTAGATGACATCACTGGTAGAGAAAAGCTAAAGGAGCCAAGAAGCTTCATACATGTCCACATGTACGATCTGTGAGAAATCTCATCTGACTCTTAGTAAAGAATACACAGAAACACGTGGTTTCAGAGGTCTTATTCCATAGAAGTTAAGAAAGTTAAGTTAATGGAAGAAGAACTTCTTATTCCAAGAAGTTAAGTTAATGGAAGCTCCATTCCTCCAGGCTTGAGGTGAGGCAAAACATTATGGCAGAGGAGTTTGGCAGAGGGAAGTGGCTTACATCATGATCAGAAAGCAGAGAGAGTCTACTCTTACCAGATAAAAACATATATCCCAAAGCCATGTCTTCAATTCCCACCTCCTCCAGCGACACCCAATCACATAAATTACCATTCAGTTAATCTCTACCAGGAGATTAATTTGCTGATTGAGTGAAGACTCTTACAACCCAATCATTTCTCCTCTGAACTTTATTGCATTGTCTCACATATGAGATTTTGGGGGATACCTCACATCCAAACCATAACATTCTGTCCATGGCCCCTAAAAGCTCACAACCATCTCACAATGCAAAATATATTTAGTCCATTCCCCAAAGTCCCTGTTGTCACAAGAGTTGCAAGATTGCTCAAAATTCAGGACCAAAATCTTCTCTAAGCCTCAAGGCAATCTCATTGTGAGTTCCTGTAAAATTAAAAACAATTTACAAATATCCAATATATTAAACTACTGAGTAAACATTTTCATTTCTAAAAATATGGGAATAGAAAGAAGAGATAGGACCAAAGCTAGCCTGAAATCCAGCTGGGCAAACAAGTCCTGTAGCTCCATGTCTGGCATCTGGGGCACATGGTATTGTGATTCTCTCTCCAAAGGGCTTGTGTAGCTCTGTACTTGGAGTCTTGTTGGTTGCAGCGCAAGTGGCCTTTCTATTGGCTTATCTCTGCTCAATGCCTGTAGCTTTTCTAGGACAATGTTCCATGTCTCTGGCATTCCTTAATCTCAGGTTTCTCCACTGAAGCTTCTGCTACCTCCTCACATCTCCACACTATGATTTCTCAAAGTGTTCCCACAGGTATTCTGTCCTTGCTGCACCTTGCCTGGCCTCTCAGGTCTACCTTTGAACTCTTGATGGAAGCCTCCATAAACCCTAAACTCCAGCATCCTGCATTCCTGCAAAACCAGCACCACATAGTTGATGTCAATGTCTGCTGCCTTCTCAAGCAGAAGCCAAGCCTTCAGGGACCTTTTCTGCAGCAGCCTCTGAGTGTCTAGGTGGCTGAGCACATAGAAAAAAGCTCCGAGGCCCCCTTGTGCAAGAAGAGTGACCCACTGGTTTCTCAAGAGAATTTTCATCTTTATTCCCATGAGCCTAAGATGGGTGTGGTGTTGCCAGTTCATGAGATACCCTCAAAACAATTTTATTATTGTCTCCAGGAAAAGTCTTTAACATTTCTTTAGTGTGGTAAAGTCTTTAACAACTGAATCTTTCTTAGGCCCAGTTTTACTACTACCTTTCAAGTTCTAGTTTCTCAATCTTTCTGCTGTGAATATCACTATAAACTTGGCTAAATGTCTTCAGTAATATCCATGCCACTGCCTGAATGGTATGCTGTCTAGACTTTTCTTCCACCAAATTAATAAGTCCCATACTTTTAAAATCAGCTTCACAGAAAGTCTCAGGACATGAGCAAAATGTAGACAACTTCTCAGCCATAACATAATATGAATGGCCTCTAATCAAATTGCCAATAGTGTGCTCCTTTTCCTCTCAAACTTCCTGAGCCTTGTCTTCACAGTCCATAATCCTATTGGCATTCTGGTCTTCTGAACTCCCATCAGAATCAGCCATTAAGCTTCACTTACAAGAATCTAAAGTATTTCCATTTTCACTGCCACACATCTCAAAATTTCTCCCCACAATCCCAAAAAGCTCAAAAAGCTTCTGAACTAAAGGGTCAGTTAGATTATTTACTACAACCCCTTGGTACCAATATCTGTTTTAGTCAGTTTTTTTTGTTGCTGTGACTAACAGACCTGGCCAGAACATTTTAGAGAAGAAAAAGTCTATTTGGGGCTCATGGTTTAGGAAGTCTTAGTTTATAAAAGGCCAGCTCCATTCCATGGGGCTCAGGGTTAGGCAGAACATCATGGCAGAAGAGTTGGGCAGAGGGAAGTGTCTTACATGGTTATCAGGAAGCAGATAGACTATCTACTTTCCAGATACAAATATATACCCCAAAACCAAACCCCCAATTCACAGCTCCTCCAGTCACACTCTGACACTTCAGTTCTCACTCAGTTAATTCCTATTAGAAGATTGATTCACTGATTAGGTTAAGAATTTTAAATCTCATCATTTCTCTTTTGAACTTTTTTTGCATGTCTCAGATGTGAGCTTTTGGGGGGAACCTCACTTCCAAATCATAACTGTCTCCAAGGTTTGAATCTGGAATGTAAGCTGTATAGGAAATTATCCCAAAGTGGTTTGGGTCCAGAGGGGAAAGTGTCACTTTTAAATTAAAGCTGCTGTGGGACTTTAATGGCTCTTTCATCTTGTATTTCATGATTGTACTCTCTCAAGTTCCTACCAAAACAGAGCATATGGAGAAATTTGGGAAGATCTCATATATATAACTCTTTTTTACCTTGATAACATTTGCCTGAGGATTTTATGGGCTCCCACCTTCTTTCAATATCTAAACTAATTCTAATTTGATCCCAAATTGCACTATGATCTGATAAATGTGTTTCACATGCTTCTTTACTTGACTTATTATGGCCCTGTCATTGTTTTTCCCAGAACTTATGTAATGTTTTTAAGCTCATGGTTTTTTGGTGAATTTACATTTGAATGATGTGTACCTAAATTAATATATTTTGTTCTAATCAGTCTTGTTTTATATAACCATCATTTTTTTCTCGTACCTATTTTTTTCTGCTCTCTTATTTCTGAGGTCAATTACTCAAGGAGAAGCTCAAAAATCTTCTTTCTTTTTGGCTTTTATGTATACTTATGCACACCCATGTATTGTACCTGTGTCTATCTACCTGTCTTTGTCTATATATCACTTACAGGGTACCAAAATTGGCAGGTAGATAAATGCTCACTCATAAATTAATATAAAAAAGGAAATGGATCCAAGTACATTTTAGTTCATGTGAATTAAAACTTTATGAAAAAGGGTTCAATTGAAATTAGTTAAACAGATAAGAGTAAAAATATCTTTAAAATTATCTACAAAGTTTCCTAGATGGTGAGGCAATTAATAGTGTTGGTTTTTATAAAATATTTGAAGTATAGTATCCATTGCTTCTAGGATATTACTTTGACAGGGAAAAAGGCTAATACTGGTAACTGCACCCATCTGATATCTTGGTTTTACAATTAAAAATGAGTAAATTAGATTCAACTTAAGTGGTATAATTTAACTTAACTTCATAATTGTGTTTGTTAGAGGAGATATCTGATTAATTTGCAAAGTTAAAGTGCTCAATCATTACTGCTACATATAAAATAAAGTACTCTTTAGTTCTTAAATTCTATAGGGTAATATTGTTTTGGTTTGTGAATTCTGTCTTTATACATTTGTAAATGAACAAAAGAGTTTCAGATTGTAATATTTCTAGGTCTTTACAAAAGCAAGGTTAGTTAAAATTCTAACAGGTGTAATTCTATATGAAAAAAGTACAAAAATATTTCAGTTGTGTTTCAATTAAACTGTTATAAATGCCATAAAGTATTTTATCTTATCAAGAAGAGTAAAGAAAAATTCATGTATTTCATGTGGATTATTTCAGAATATAAATTTGAGAAAGGATCAGCAGCTAGGATAGAGAAATAAGAAAGTTCTAGGTATGGAAATATATGGAAAAATATTTCCAGATGAGAAATTATTTTGTATGGTAAAGTGAACAAGTTATAGAGTGATGACATAAGTTGCACAAAGTTTGTCAAAGATAATTCTCAAAAAGACTTGTGTGTGATTAAGTTGGTTATAATTAACAATAAGTTGAACTTATTTAAGGTTTAAATAAGGTGAAATATTGCACTGATATAACCCAAAATTTTATTCTGTATGTGTTGAAGTAACAAGGTTTTCTTAAAACATTAATCTGCCCCAGCCACACCTGACCAGGTATCCCTGGCAGAGTTGAGCTTCACTTTCCTGCTCTATTGCTGTAGTCATATTTTTCAACATTGACTGGAAGACCTGACAAGGAAAATTTGAGTGGAAGAAACATTTATTTGGGGGATATCCAAAATGGCAGAATAAAGGTGGTCTCATTCCTGGCTGTTTCATGGGCATAAAACCAAGAAAGCAAACAGGCAGCTTCTCTGTAAAGTGGATGAACAAAAAAGGGGGAGGGACTTTATTAGGACTTAAAACTGAACATTCAAATATACTGGGCACACATGAGGTTGGATATAATAAAATAAAGAAAAAAATCCCCAGCAGCATGGCTGTTGTCACAGTCGGGTTGGAAGTTCCAGCTAGAGAGGTCCCTCTGTGGGCATAGTAAATAAATAATAAAATTAAAGGAACATGCATTTTGGGGAGGTTCAAGGTGTCTGGGTATGGACCATTTAGAGACCAAGGACATTGAGCACAATATTGAGGAAAGAAGCCTCAATATCTCTAGGCAGAATGTAGAGAACAGCAGCAACCATTTTCAGCTGTTGTGTGAGGGCCAGCAACTGAGGCAGCCAATTCCTGGTTATCCTGAGTTTGGCCCAAAATACAGGTCCAGTAACACACACACTGCATGAAAAAGAGTGTACTGAAGTGGCCAGAAGAAAATCAAAAGTATCAAGAGGTTTACACAGAGGACAACTGGTCTCTGAAACCAACCCAGCTCTACCCTTCCTCTCCAATATGAATGATTGCAGGACCAGCTGGGAGAGATGTATCTTGCCAGGAACACAAAAGGGTGGGATTGAGAGAGATTGTTTGAAGATTGAATCCAAGACCTGGATATATGAGGTCTACAGGTTATAAAGGGGACAAAGAATTGGCTTCCCCACCACACAAGTGAAACCCAGGGAGCTCTGAATAATGTCTTCAGCATGAACCAGCCCGTACTGGGTACTGGAGTTGCACTAATTTAAAATCTCCAGAAAAAATAGCCTTCAGTGAAGATCCTGGAGCCCATTTAAGCCTAAACCCTGCCTCCAAGAAATCTTCCTATGTGATTACCTCTATCACTCCAGCAATCCACAGGTAGAAAATCATACTCCAGAAGACCTTACCTATAACTTCTGAGAAGAGAAACAGAAAATTTTGGACTCCAACAGAAAGAAACCTTTAATTTCACATCCAGATATTTTGTTTTTCTTTCTTTTTAAATTTCTTTTCTCTGTTTAATTGTAACCTTGATGGCACATGGACATTTATACATTTTCATATTTCATCTTCTCATTTCTAGCACTTTTGAAGCCAGTTATTTTACATGGACTAGTATTATGTGAACAATGATGTTTGATTTGTATATTTTAGTTTTGTGTTGCATTATTTTGTGTATGTTATTAACTTTAAAAATTTTTACCTTATATATATTTTCTCATATCTATTTCTCTTGATTCTCTTTTCTTCTGTTAACAGCCAACCTCTATTTTTCTTTATTTTACACCTCTTTAATCTTTTACTTCTGTCTTCTCTCCTCCTCCCTTATAATCATTTTATTCTATATCATTTCTGTTTTCTTACTGTCCACCATTTGAAATTGTAAAACATTTTGCAAACTTTCTTATCCTTTTGTAGGCAATAAGAGATCATACAATTTCTGTTTATTGTGATAGTTAACATTTTAGGCAACATAGTAGTAATTATTTTGTTTAATGCTATATATTACTTGCATTGTTTGTTGTTATCATTTGACTTCCTGTAAATAGTGAAGTACTGAAGGACTTCAGAGACTCTAAAAGTCCACAGGGTAGAAAAGTCTACTGTCTCAGATCCATACTGTTAGATAAGTAGTCACATAAAAAAAATAAAGCAAGGGAACAAATAACTCCAAACAAAGATACTCCAATAATAGAATCCATTGATACAACAGTGGAAGAAATGTTTGAGAACAAGTTTAGAATGTCCATAGTAAAACTGGCCTGCAAAGTAAAGAATGATATAAGAGAACAAATATAAGTAGCAAAAATCACTTTAATAAAGACATAGATATTTTGAAAAAAGAACCAAACAAAACTTCAAAATGAAGGAAATAATAAACTAAATTAAAATTTCAATAGAAAGCCTCAAAAACAGACTGGACCACTTAAAAGACAAAATGTCAGGCAATGAAAACAAAATATATCATCTTCAAAATAAAGTTGACCATGGAGAGAAGATAATAAAAAACCATAAACAGCACTTCCAATAACTATGGGGTAACAATAAAAGACCAAATTTAAAATTTATCAGCATAGAAGGCACCATGATATAAACCAAAGGAATGCACAAGTTTTTCAATAAAGTAATTATCATATATTTTGCCAAAGCTAAAATAAAAAGGAAAATTAAATCCAAGAGAATTGCAGAACTATAAGTGTACAAAATTATAACAGACTCACATGAAGGCATATTATAGTGAAAGTGCTCAGCATACAGAATAATGATAAAATTTTGAAGGTTGCAAGAGTAAAATATCAGATTACATAAAGAGGATCACCAATACAGAGCTCATCTGATTTCTCAACCCAGTCCCTCAAAGCTAGGAAGTCCTGGAAAAACATATACCAAGTTCTGAAAGAAAATGGATGCCAACCAAGAATACTATATCCAGCAAAATTAAGCTTAAGATTTGAAAATAAAATTAAAAATTTTCCTAATAAATAAGAGTTAAAAGAATTCACAACCAGAAAGCCTGCATTTCAGAATATTCTCAACAAAATATTCTATAAAGATAATTTTTTTAAAAAAAGTAAAAACCAATAAAAGGACAAAATACACTAAAGGAATGGTCAATCAAAGAAGAACATAATTCAAATTAAAAACTAAAAATAGCTCAAAATAACCTGGAACAATATACTTCAATAACATTAATTATACCTCAATAACAACCTTGAACATTAATGGCCTGAACTCATCACTCAAAAGACATAGACTGGCATACTGAATTAAGAACCAAGACTCAACCATATGTTGTCTGTGAGAGACTCACCTCATAGGCAAAGACAGCCACAGACTAAAGGTGAAAGAAAAATAAAAAACTATATTACAGGGATCATGTACACAAGCAGGGATTTCTATCCTCATATCAGTTAAAGTGTGGACTTCAAGCCAAAGATAATCAGAAGAGACAAAGAAGGACATTTCATGCTGTTCAAGGGAATTATATATTAATAAGACAAAACTATTGTAAATATTTATTCCCTAAATAATGGAGCATTTACACACACCAAACAAACTCTTACCAATTTCAAGAATCAAACAGAACAAACCACAATAATACTGAGTGACATTAACCAACACCTCTCACTACAGGATAGATCCTCCAAATTAAAACTAAACAAAGAAACTACAGAACTAAATAATACAATCAATAATTTAAACTTAACAGACATATCAAATATTTTTCCATCAATGAGTGAATACTCTTTGTTCTCAGCAGAGAACAAAGATCCTTCTCTAAAACAGACAATATCTATGCCACAAAGCATCTCAGCAAATACAAAAAATAGATAATACCCTGCATCCTATTAGATCATAATGGAATGAAATTAAAAATCAAAAACAGAATAAAAAATAGAAGATGTTGTAACACCTGGAGACTAAATAATATGATATTGAATGATGAATGGATAGCAGAAGAAATAATGGATGTTAAAAAAATACTCAGAGGTAAATTAGTCATACAATGTATCAAAATTTCTGTGACACCATGAAGGCAGTGCTAAGAGGAAAGTTCAATGAATTCAGTGCATTCCCTAAAAAAATAGAAAGTCAAAAAATAAATGACCTAAAATTACATCTCAAAGCCATAGATAAAGAAGAACAAATCAATACCAAAAGAGTAAAAGAAAGAAAATATTTGAAATCAGAGTTGAAATCAATGAAATTGAAGCACAATAAATTCAAAAAATTGACAAAACCAAAAATTGGCTCTTTTGAAGCACAAATGAAGTGTATAAACCCTTAGACATGTTAACAAAGAGAGAAAAAACTCAAATTAATAAATTTTATAATAAAAAGGGAAATATCACAATGAACACATGATATAAAAAAGGTAGTTAGAAAATATTTGACAATTTATACTTGAAAACCTTGTAGACATTGACAAATGTCTAAAGATATATGACCTACCCAAACTGAATCAAGAGGACATACACAATTTGAACAGATCAATCTTGAGCAATGAAAAAGGACATCATAAAAACCTAACAACTAATAAAAGCTAAGGACCAGATGGATTCTCAGCTGAGTTCTACAAGACCTTCAAAGAAGTATTGACATCAATACTTCACAAATTATTTTATGAAATAGAAAATGAAGGCACTCTTTCTTACTCATTCTATAAAACTAGTATGACTCTGCTACCAAAACCAGACTAAGACATATCAAGGAAAGAAAACTTCAGAACAATATCCCTGATGAGTATAGATGCAAAAATTCTCATTAAACTTCTGGCAAATTTCATACAAGAATATATTAAATGATAGTGCAACACAATCAAGTTGGATTCATTTCAGGGATGCAAGGTTGATTCAACATACAGAAATGAATAAATTCATCACATCAACAGACTTAAAAACAAGACTTCTATAATTATCTCTTTGGATGCAGACAAAGCATTTGACAAAATACAGCATTTCATCATGTTCAAAACACTAGAAAATTATGGATAATAGGAATATATCTCAAAATTCTAAAAGCTATGTATGCTAAACCCAAGGCCAACATCATTCTAAATGGAGAAAAACTGAAAGCATTCACTCTAAGAACTAGAGCAAAACAAGTATATCCTTTTTCACCACTTTTGTTTAACCATCATCCTTGAAACTCTAGCCAGGGCAATTAGAAGAAAGAAATCAAAGGGATATAAATAGAAAAAGAAGAACTCAAACTATCACTATTTGCTGATGATATGATTCTATATTTAGAAAATGCAAAAAATTCCACCAGAAATATTCTAGAACTCATAAATAAATTTAGGAAAGTAGCAAAATATAAAATTAATACCCATAAATAAAATGTGTTCATCAATGATGAATGCACTGAAAGAGAAATTAGGAAAACTATCCCATTCCCAATAGCCTCAAAAAATATTTGGGAATCAATCTAACAAAAGTGGTAAAATACCTCTATAATACAATCAATAAACATATATATGAAGAAATGTTCAGCGTCTCTAGCCATTAGAGAAATGCAAATCAAAACTACCCTCAGATTTCATCTCACCCCAGTCAAAATGGCAGCTATCCAAAATACCAGCAACAATAAGTGCTGGCGAGGATGTGGAGAAAAAGCTACACTTAAACATTGCTGGTGGGATTGCAAATTGGTGCAACCAATCTGGAAAGCAGTGAGACTGCTTAG
>PVHX01004706.1:79510-121911 GCA_004024805.1 Geosciurus inauris
ACACTACAGTAAAGCAGCCACTTCAATGTTTATAGCAGCACAATTCACAATTGCAAAACTGTGGAAGCAACCCAGGTGTCCTTCAATAGATGAATGGATAAAGAAACTGTGGTACATATACACAATGGAATATTATTCAGCAATAAAAGAGAATAAAATTATGGCATTTGCAGGCAAATGGATGGAACTGGAAAGCATTGTGCTAAGCCAATCCCAATAAACCAAATGCCAAATGGTCTCTCTGATTAGTGGATGCTGATGAATAAGGGAGGTGGGAATGGGAAACATAAGAGAAATAGAGAAACACTGGACATGACATGGGGGAGGTGGGGGGCAGGAAAGGGGAATGGGTATAGTAGAGATGGTTGATAAAAAATATATATAAATATATATATATATACTGTTCATTGAAAGTGCATATAAAGATGTTTAATATGAAGAATGTAATCTGCTTATAATTTTGTGCCAAGTTAGAAAAATTATGATTGTAACAATATTTTTTCTATTTGCCTCAACAAATGTTTTCAGTGAATAGTGTGTACAGCTTCTGAAAATTCGCTTTTTTCTGTTATGTTTGATAACATGTATTAAAATGCAACTTTTGAGAAAAAAAATTTCTACCAAATAATATATAAAATAAGCTGTTGCTCAAAAAAAAACAAAAAAACAAAACTACATGACACTAAAAGAAATTGAAGCAAACCTTAGAAGGTAAAAAATATTTCCCATGGTCTTGGATAGGCAGAATTAACATCAAAATGGCCATAGGACCAAATTATTATACAGATTTAGTGCAATTCCTATTAAAATCCCGGTGACATTCTTCATAGAAATAAAAAAGCAATCATGACATTTATTTGGAGCAATGAGACCCAGAATAGCCAAAGCAATCCTCATCAAGAAAAATAAAGGAGGAGGCATCACAGTACCAAATCATAAATTATACTACAGAGCCATAGTAACAAAAACATCATGGTATTGGCACCAAAACTAACACATAGACTAGTGGTACAGAACAGAAGGTGTAAAATCCAAACTAAAAATGGAGTCACCCTGGCTCAGGCCTGCATGTATCCGCTAACCTGCTCTTTGTGCTTCTGTGATTAATGCTTTGCTATGCTTGCTTCTCATGGATGGGGGGGGGGCAAAACCACAGGCTGCCAGACCCCCTGGCCAGTTACTTAAAGTTCCAGGAACTGAAAGGGGACATAGGAGGCACTGTCATGGTTGAACTGTAAATAACTATAGGTTGAATACCTGCCAAATCATGTTTTCCTGAGTCATGTAGCTAGTCCACCCTATAGTAACCTCTGAAACTCTCACTTCGGGGTCACTCTCTGAAGGAAAGGACAACTGATCCCAATCGATTGGCCTGTGTGCCTATCTCCTCAATAAATTTTGCTGCTTCTGCAGAGTTGTCTGGGCTGCACTTCTTGGGGAGAGGTGCAGGTTGGATGCAACAAAGGCACAGACAAACTCCCATAAATACAGTTATCTCATACTAGACAAAGGTGTCCCAAACACACAGTGGTGAAAAGATAACCTCTTCAATAAATGGTGCTGGGGAAACTGGAAATCCATATGCAGCAAAACTAAATTAAACCACTGTCATTGACCATGCACAAATCTCAACCAAAGTGGATCTAGGACCTAGGAATTAGACTGGAGCCTTTGAACCTAATAGAAAAAAAAGTAGGTCCAAATTTTTATCATGTTGGATTAAGTTCTGACTTCCTTAACCAGATTCCTAAAGTGCAATCAATAAAATCAAGAAGCAATAAGTGGAGTGGATTTAAACTAAAAGGCTTCTTCTCAGCAAAGGACACAGTGATGTGAAGAGAGTGCTCACAGAGTGTGAGAACATATTTACTACGTGCACATCCTATAGAGCACTAATCTTCAGGATATATAGAGAACTCAGAAAACTTAACACCAAAAAAATTAAATAACCCAGTCAATAAATGGGCTAGGGAACTGAACAGACCCTTCTCAGAAGAAGATATACAATTAATCAACAAATATATTTTTAAAAATTCAACTACTCTACTAATTAGAGAAATGCAAATCCAAACTATCTAACTCCAGTCAGAATGACAATTATCAAGAACACAAGCAATAATAAGTATTGGTGAGGATGTGGAGAAAAGGGTACATTCATACATTGCTACTGGGCCTGCAAATTTATGCAACCACTATGGAAAGCATTATGGAGATTCCTTAAGAAATTTGGAATGGAAACACCATTTGACCTGGCTATCCCACTCCTCAGTCTATACCCAAAGGACTTGAAATCAATATACTTTAGTGACGCAGTAACATCAATGTTCATAGCAGCTCAATTCACAATAGCTAAACTATGGAACCAACCTAGATACCCCTCAACAAATTAATGGATAAAAAAAACTGTGGTACATATATACAATGGAATATTACTGAGCATTAAAAAATAGTAAAAGTATTATATTTGCAGGTAAATTGGTGGAGTTGGAGTATATGCTAAGTGAAGTAAGCCAATCCCAAAAAACCAAAGGCCAAATGTTATCTTTGATAAGTGGATGCTGATCCATAATGGGTGTGTTGGGGGGGGGGAGAATGGAGGATTTTTTTTTTTTTTGGTTCTGGAGATTGAACTCAGGGGCACTCAACCACTGAGCCACATCCCCAGCCTTATTTTGTGTTTTATGTAGAGACAGGGTCTCACTGAGTTGCTTAGCACCTCACCATTGCTGAGGCTGGCTTTGAACTCATGAGTGTCCTATCTCAGCCTCTCTAAGTGCTGGGATTACAGGGAGAATGGAGGAATTTTGATTGAGCAAAGTGGAGGGAGGGAGGGGGAAAGAGAATGGGGGCAAGAAAGATGGTGGAATGAGATCAACATTATTACTCTAGGTAATGTATGACTGCACATGTGGTGCAACTCTACATTGTGTACAGAGAAATAAAATGTGTCCCAAACAAAGAATTGATCAGTATATACACAAGTATCAGGTAGAGTACAGATTTATTGAAGGAGAAGGTGGAAGTAGTACTCTGTCAGGTAGAGTAGAGTGCTCCATTTGTTTACAATAAATCAAAATGCATTTTGCTGTCATGTATAACAAATTAGAACAAATAAAAAAATTAAAAAATTTAAACCAGATAAGATTATCATAGGAAATACAAACTGTGAACAATGAAGTGTGGGACATGGAACATTCTCCAGATAGGTCATATATTAAACTCCAAAAGAAGTCTGCAAATTTACAATGACAAAGTTCTATCGAACATCTTCTCTGACCCCAATGGTATAAACTAGAAATTTATAACAGGAAGAACTTTGGGAAATTTACAAATATGTGGAAATGAAACATCATCCTCCTACATAAACAGTACATCAAAAAAGAAATTAAAAGAGAAATTTTTAAATACCTAGAAACAAATTAAAAAGGAAACAGCACAACAAAACTTACAGAACACATAAAAAACAGTCCTAAGAGAAAAGTTTATAGTAATAAATATCTGTATTGAGAGAGAGAGAGGAGAGAGAGAGAAAGAGAGACAGAAAGATTTTCCAAATAAGCACACTAACATTACACCTCAAATGATAGAGAAAGAACAAACTGTTATTGTCAAGGTGTCCTGATGGGGCAGGTCCTTGGTGTCCCTAACAAAGAATTGATCAAGATATACACATGTATCAGGTAGAGCACAGATTTATTGAAGTTGAAGGTAGAAGTAGCACTCTGTTAGGTAGAGTGGAGTGCACCTAGCAAAAGAGAGAAGCTGAAGGCCCAGATCTCTTCTCTGGAAAGTAGTGTTTTATATGCAAGCTTCTAGGTGTTCTTTTCCCAATATGGACCTGATTGAAGACCTCACCCCATTTTCTCCCATTAGTTACTTTCTGAGGCCTAATTAAAATATTGCCCAATTTTCCCCATTGATTGCTTTATAAAATGTAATTAGAATACTGCTTACTTTACCCCATTGGTCATTTTAAATAGTGAACATGTGGTGGAAGTTTTTATGGTGGTAAGTCCTCAATGGTGGGAGTTCTCATGTTAATGAGAGTTATTGTAAATGGGACAGGGCTCATTTCCTTGTCATCCTCCAGGAAATTTCTTTCTTTACTCTTTTTTCTTTTGCTACTGTGGATTGAATCCAAGGATGCTTAACCACTGGGCCATATCCTCAGATCTTTTTATATTTTATTTGGAATAGGGTCTTGCTGATTTTTGTAGGGCCTCACTAAGTTGCTGAGATTAGCTTTGAATTCACCATCCTCTGATCTCTGCCTCCTGAGGTACTGAAATCCAGTGACTTCTTTCTAATACACTGTCTGCCATCTTGTTGTCTTTAAACTCCTAATTAACATTTTCCCCTGAGAGACTTGATCCTGAAATTTTTGGGGAGTAACTGAGGGGCTGAAGATCATCATCTTGTGAGTGCTTCAGGCTGACAAGGGATTCTTGTCCTGCCTATATGGAAGTCACATAACTCTCACCCTATCTGGTCAAGATGAGACAGTGTAGTGTTGGGGTTCATTTGTGGAATTGGTTTGTAGTTTGATGACCTAGATTTTTTAAATAGTTTTCTATCATCTTAGTCATTGACACTCCAGAACATTCAGCATCAGGGGATTATAGAGGTCCATGGTGGTAGCTGGTAGGCTATCAGGTGAGGTGTACATAGAGCCAGAATCATATTAGAAAAACAAGTAGGACAACTGTAGGAATAAGGAGCCTTGTTTCAAGGAAAGGTAAAATGGGGATAAGAGGTAATCAAGCTAAATAACTGTCTGGCACATTGAAAGACCAGGGGCAGATAAGCTCTCTGTTCCTGGTCTTTGAGACAAAACATCTGGAGGACTGGGTCCTGGCCAGCTCTAGTCCTTGAGATTGTTGTGAAGAATAATGTAGGCCAAAATTGGCTCCAGACATGAGCTCACTTGCTTATTTTTCCCTATAAAGCAGGGAAGAAGAAATGCAAAGTGATTCAGATGACTATAGTTGTGTTTGCTGTGTTGCCTGTGATGATAAAGTCCAGTGCTGCTGAGGAGAGAAGAAATGCAAGGTGATTCAGATGACTACAGTTGTGTTTGCTGCGTTGCCTGTGATGATAAAATTCCAGTGCTGCTGTAAGTGGGTTTCTTCTGGAAGTGATTTCCTTTTTTTTTTAAATATTTCTCTTTTGATTTTTCTATTTTAAATTTTCTATTCTAAATACAATAAAATGTTTTCCTCTATAACTATAGTGTGGCTTGTGAATATATACTGTGAATCAAGCCTTTAAAATTAGTCTGTGCTCAGCAAACATGGGTCTTAACCCCACAACAACAAAGCATCATTTTCTTGCAATCAGCACAAATGCAATTACTATTAATGGTCAGTCTTTAAAAATCATGAATATAGAAACTC
Organism: Geosciurus inauris; assembly: GCA_004024805.1. Taxonomy (NCBI): domain Eukaryota; kingdom Metazoa; phylum Chordata; class Mammalia; order Rodentia; family Sciuridae; genus Geosciurus; species Geosciurus inauris. Next base: position 84,904 of record PVHX01004706.1, read on the forward strand.
ATTAAAGTTTAAAGTAGAGAAACACATGGCATTGGTTTGTAAATGGAAGCCATTAAATACTTCAGAAACATTAGCAGAGTTGTTAGAAACATTTACACAACACTTAGTTTTATCATGTCATTGATGTCCCCATAAGGTGTGGTTATCTAATGCCATCTGGTTTTGTAAAAGGCATTTCTATTGGCATTACCACTGTGTTTAGTAGAGATCCCTTTATCTCTGTCATTTAGGGCTCTCTTGGCAAAATTGATTAGCTCCTTTATGTGCCACACTGAATGTGTTAAGGATAAATAGCAGGGCTAGATAATCATATTAGCAAGCACAGAAACAGTTCAGCCCTGGCTATGTAAATTGTTAGGAATATTTGCGGGTCTCAAATTATCTAAAAAAAGCTTGTGACTCTTATAGTCTGTTAGTTATCAGGCATGCCTGACTAATAATCCTTCCCTTTTGGCCTCCAGCTTTGTTTACTTTTGGTGGAGCTGACACAAGTGTGCATCATAAATTGCATTAAAAAATGATTTTATTTCCTTTTAGTTTTTAAATTTTTTACTTGTTCCTTTTAGTTATACATGACAGTAAAATGTATTTATATTGACAGTAGAATGTATTTATACATATCATATATACATAGAGTATAACTTGCCATTTGTGTGGTTGTACAAGATGTGGAGTTACACTGCTAATATATTCATATATGAACATAAGAAAGTTATATCTGATTCATTCTAATATCTTTCCTATATTTGAATTCCCTCTTCCCTTCATTCCCCTTTGGCTAATTCAGTTAAATTCTATTCTTCCCTCAACCACTACACTCAGCTTATTGTTACTTAGCATCTTTATATCAGGAAGAACGTCTGGCCTTTGGTTTTTTGGTATTGGTTTATTTCACTTAACATGATAGTCTCCAGTTTCATCCATTTATCAGCAAATGCCATTCTTCTTTATGGCTCAGTAATATTTTATTATATATATGCACCACATTTTCTTTATACATTTATGTGTTGAGTGGTACCTAGTTTGATCCCATAGCTTAGCTATTGGAAATTGAGTTGCTATAAACGTTGATGTGGCCAACATCACTATAGTATTCTTATTTTAAGTCCTTTGAGTGTATGCCAACTAGTGGGATAGCTGGGTCAGTGTGGTTCTATTAAAAGTTTTCTTCTTTTAGAATTTTTATATTTGTTCTAATTAGTTATATATGACAATAGATGGCATTTTGATGCATCATACATAAATGGAGTATAACTTCTCAGGCTTCTGATTGTACATGATATAGAGTTACACAGGTCATGTAATCATATATGCACATAAGGTAAAAATGTCCAACTTATTTCATTGTCCTTCCTACCCCCATATTCCTTCCCCTCCCTTTTCACTCTCTTCTGTTTAATCCAAAGTCTCTCTATTCTTCTTGCCTCCCTCCCATTTTGAATTAACATCTACATATTAGAGACAACATTTGGCCTTTGGTTCTTTGGGACTGGCTTATTTTGCTTAGCATGATGTTCTCCAGTTCCATCCATTTATCAGCAAATGCCATAATTTCATTCTTCTGTAAGGTTGAATAATATTCCATTGTGTATATATAACACAATTTTTTTATTCATTCATCTGTTGAAGGGCACCTAGGTTGGTCCTATTGTGAATTGAGCTGCTATAAACATTGTTGTGGCTGCATCAATGCAGTATACTGATTTTAAGTTCTTTTTGTATAAACATAAGAATGGGATGACTAGGTTAAATTATAGTTCCATTATAAGTTTTCTGAGGAATCATACTGCTTTCCATATTGGTTGCACCAATTTTCATTTCCAATAGCAATGTATGAGTGTACATTTTCCCCCACATTATCATCAACATTTATTGTTGCTGGTATATTTTGATGATTGCCATTCTGACTGGAGTGAGATGGAATCTAAGTGTAGTTTCATTTCCATTTCTCTAATTGCTAAATATCTTGAACATTGTCATATATTTGTTGATTGATTGTATTTCTTCTGTGAAGTGTCTGTTAAGTTTGTTAGCTCATTTATTGATTGTGTTATTTGGGTTTCTGGTGCTAAGTTTTTTGAGTTTTTTGTATATCCTGGAAATTAATGGTCTATCTGAGATGTGTGTGGTAAAGACTTTATACTATTCTATAGGCTTTCTCTTCACATTACTGATTGTTTTCTTTGTTGAGAGAAAGCTTTTTATACTGATTCCACGCCATTTATTGATTCTTGATTTTACTTCTTGTGTTTTAGGAGTCTTCTTGAGGAAGTCAGTTCCTAACCTGACATGGTGGAGATTTTAACCTACATTTTCTTCTAGTAGGCACAGGGTCTCTGGTCTAATGCCTAGGTCCTTGATCCACTTTGAATTGATTTTTGTGCTTGGTGAGAGATGGGAGTTTAATTTCATCTTTTTATGTATGGATTTTCAGTTTTCCCAGCACCAATTTTTGATGAGGCTATCTTTTCTTCAATGTATGTTTATGGTCCCTTTCTGTAGTGTGAGATAACTGTATTTATGTAAGTTTTTCTCTGTGTCTTTTATTCTTTACTATTTATCTATGCATTTGTTCTGGTGCCAATACCATGCCACTTTTGTATTATGGCTCTGTAGTATAATTTAATGTCTGGTATTGTGATGCCCCCAGCTTCACTTTTCTCATTGAGAATTGCACAGGCTATTCTGGGTCTCCTATTTTTCCAAATAAATTTAATGATTGCCTTTTCTCTTTCCATGTAGAATGTCATTGGGATTTTAATAGGAATTGCATTAAATCTGTCTATCACTTATGGTAGTATGACCATTTTGATTTTAATTCTGCCTATCCAATACTATGGGAGATCTTTCCATCTTCTAAGTTTTTCTTCAATATTATTTTTAATGTTCTATAGTTTTCATTGTAGAGATGTTTCACCTCTTTTGTTAGATTGATTTCCATTTTTTTTGAGACTGTTATGAATGGGATTGTTTTCTCTTTCAATGGATTCATCACTGATGCATAGTAAGTAATGCGTTTTGTTTATGGGTGTTAATTTTATAGTTTGGAGCTTTGCTGAATTCATTTATGAGTTCTAGAAGTTTTCTGGTGGATATTTTCTGGATTTATAAATATAGAATTATGTCATCAGCAAATAGTGATAGTTTCAGTTCTTTTCCTTTTCATATCCCTTTAATTACTTTCTTCTGTCTAACTGCTATTGATAGAGTTTCAAGGATGATGTTCCAGTTCTTAGAAAGAATGCATTCAATCCTTCTCCATTTACAGTCATGTTGTCCTTGGGTTAGAATATATATCTTTTACAATGCTGAGATATGTTTCTACTATCCCTAGTTTTCCTAGTGTTTTAAACATGAAGGGGTGCTGTATATTGTCAAATTCTTTTTCTGCATCTATTAAGATAATTATATGATTCTTGTCTTTAAGTCTATTGATATGGTGAATTATGTTTATTTATTTCTGTATGTTGAAACAATCTTGCATCCCTGAAATAAACTCCACTTGATTATGGTCACTATCTTCTTAATATGGTTTGGTATGTGATTTGCTAGAATTTTATTGAGAATTTTTGCATCTATGTTCTTCAGGGTTATTGGTCTGCAGTTTTATTTCCTTTAGTGCCTTTGGTTATGATGTCAGGGTAGTACAAGCTTTATAGAATAAGTTTGGGTGGGTTTCTTCCTTTTCTATTTCATGTAAATATTTGAGAAGCATTGGTGTTAATTATTTTAAGGTCTTGTAGAAATCAATTGAGAATCTCTTTGATCCTGGGCTTTTTGTAGTTGGTAGGCTTTTGATAGCATCTTCTATTTCATTTCTTGAGATTGAAATGTTCAAATTGTGTATGTTCTCATGATTCAGTTTGGGTAGGTCATATGTCTCTAGAAATTTGTCAATATCTTCAAGATTTTCTATGTTATTGGAGTACATATTTCAAACTAATTTCTGATTATCTTCTGTATTTCAGTAGTGTCTGTCGTGATATTTCCTTTTTCATCATGCAATTTATTAATTTGAGGTTTTTTCTTTTTCTTTTAATTAGCATGGCTAGTATTTATCAATTTTATTTAGTTTTTCAAAAACCATCTTTTTGTTTTGACAATTTTTTGAATTGTTTCTTTTGTTTCAGTTTCATTGATTTCAGTTCTAATTTTAATTATATTTTGTCTTCTACTTCTTAGTGTTGATTTCTTCTTGTTCTAGGGCTTTAAGATATAAAGTTATGTCATTCATTCACTGACTTTCTATTCTTTTAATGAATGAGCTTAAAGCAATATACTTCCCTCTTAGCACTGTCTTCACTGTGTCCCAGAGATTTTGATATATTTTATGACTATTCTCATTTACATCTAAGTATTTTTATATCATCCTTGATTTTTTCTGCTACCCATTCTTCATTCAATAGCATATTATTTAGTCTCTAAGTGTTAGAGTATTTTCTAATTTTTATTCTCTCATTGATTTCTAATTTTATTTCATTGTAATATGATGGAATACAGTGTATTATCTCCTTTTTTGTATTTGCAAAGAATTACTCTGCATCATATATATGGTTTATTTTAAAGGAGGATCCATGTGCTGTTGCAAAGACTGTGTTTTCACTCACTGATGGTTGAAATACTGTACATATATTTGTTAAGCCTAAATTATTCATTGTTTTATTTAGTTCTATAGTTTCTTTGTTAGTTTTAGTTTGAAATATCTATTCAGTAGTGACTTAGGTGGGTTAAATTCACCCAATATTATTGTGCCATCATCTATTTGATACTTGAAATTGAGAAGGATTTGTTTGATATGTGTAGGTGTTCCATTGTTTGGGGCATAAATATTTATGATTATTATGTCTTGTTGATGTAGTTCTCTTAAGTAGCATAAAATGTCCTTCTCTGTCCCTTCTAATTAACTTTGGCTTGAATTCCACTTTATCTGAGAGAAGGTAGAAACCCCTGCTTGTTTCTGCAATCAATGTGAGTGATATGTTTGTTCTCATTCTTTCACCTTCAGTCTGTGGATGTCTTTGCCTATGAAGTGAGTCTTTTTGAGACAGTATATTGTTGGCTCTTGTTTTTTATTCCAATCTGCCAGTTTGTGTCTTTTTATTGATAAGTTTAAGCCATTAATATTCAAGATTATTATATAGATATGATTTGAGTTCTGGGTCATTATGGTTTATTTCTAGTGTTTAATTTGATTTTCCTTCTCATTTGATTATTCCCTTCATGTAACTTCATGTAATTCTCCCCTTGCCTTGTTTTTACTTTTTTTCCCATTTCTTCTTCATGAAATATTTTGTTGAATATATTATATAGCTTATTCTTTTTAGTTTCAAATTCTTTTAGCTTTTTTTTATCATGGAAGATTTTTATTTTATTTCCAAATCTGAAGCTTAATTTTGCGGAATATAAGATTCTTATTTGGCATCTGTTTTCTTTCAGAGCTTGGTGTATGTTATTCTAGGACCCCCTAGCTTTAAGGGTCTAGGTTGAGAAATCAGCTGATATCTGAATTGGTTTCTCCCTATATGTAATCTAATATTTTTCTCTCAAAGCCTTTAAAATTCTGTCCTTATTTTGTATGCTAGGCATTTTCTATATCATGTGGCTTGATGTGGTTCTGTGCTAGTTTTGTACCTTTGGGGTTCTATAAGCCTCTTATATTTGATTTTCCATTTTGTTGTTTAGATTTGGAAAATTTTCTGATAATATGTCTTTGAAAAGATCATGAATTCCTTTGGTTTTTATCTCCACTCCTTAATATATCCTGATAAATTTTAAATTTGGTCTTTTCATGTTTTTCCATAATTCTTGGAAGTTCTGTTCATGGTTTCTTAACATTTGCTGTCCACAGTCAACTCAATTTTTAATATTATATATTTTTTCTTAATTGTTTGAGGTTTTGTCTACCAAGTGGTCTTGTCTGTTGGTGATGCTTTATATTAAATTTTTAATTTGGTTTATTGTTTTCTTGATTTTGATGGTTTCTGGTTGGTTTGTTTCAGAATCTCTATCTCTTTATTGAAGTGACCTTTCAATTCCTGTGTTTTCTCTTTGATATCATCCCTTATACCTTCCTTTATTCCAAGATAAGTTTAACTCTGTACATTTTAAACTCTTTCTCTGACATTTCTTCCACTGTGATGTCAATGGATTCTGTTACTGAAGTATCTTAGTTTGTTGGGGATGATTTGTTTCCTTGCTTTTTCATGTTTTGTGTCTACCCATTTAACAATATGGGTCTGAGGCAGTAGAGTTTTTACCCTGTGGACTTATAGTATCCCAAAGATTTCCAGTACCTCACAGTTTGTGGGGAGACCCATAATAACAACCACCAATGCAAAAAATATACAGCATTAACCAAACAATTCCTAATACGACATCTGCAATGTTAATTGACACAATAAACAGAAATGATATGATCAAGTATAGCATAAAACAAGAACAGCAAGTTTGAGAAATGGTTGATAATTTCAAGTGGTAGACAGGGAGAAAACAGGAGTGGCATGGAATGTAATTATTTTGAGGAAGGAGGAGAGAAGACAGAAGTAAAAGATTAAAGGGAGAGTGAAAAATAAAACAATAATTAGCTGTTACAGAAGAAAATAAAGAATCAAAGGATATATATAGGAGAAATATATATATATAAAGTAAAATTTTTTTAAAAGTAAAGAATACAAAACAAAACTAAAATGTACTAATTAAACATCCTAGTTCACAAAAAAAGCTAATCCATGTAAAATAACTAGCTTCACAAATGATAGAATGAGAACAAAACAAATATGATAATGTATAACTGTCCAGGTACCATTAGGTCCAATCAGAGAAAAAGAATTAAAAAAAACTTGCTTAAAAGTTAAAAAATTCTCAGAGTTCAAAATATTCTCAGCTTCTCTTCTCAACAGTTTTAGATGGTGTCATCTGCAGTGTGATGCTCCACCCTCAGGATTGCTGGAGGGAAGGAGGTAATCCCATAGCTGGAATTCCTGAAGGTAAAGTTTAAACTTAGCTAAGTTCCAGGCTCTTCACTGAATTCCAATTAGTCTGGAAATTTTAAATAATCTCACCATCAACACAGTAGTTGTTGGTCCATGCTGGATGACATTACCCTGGGTATCTCCCCTGGTTTCCACTAGTGTGGTGAAGGAGTCAATTTTTGGTTTTCTACACAACCTTCAGACTGCACATTTCCTTGTCTCAGGTTCAGTCTCCAAACAATCTCTCCCAACTCTGCCCTTTCTTGTTCCCAGCCAGTTCCATCTCTCCAAGTTTGTCCTGAAAGAAGTTGAATTGGAGGTTGAGGTATAGAGTTGAGTGGATTTTCTCAACCAGTTTTCCCCTGTGTAAATCTCTCTCCATGTTTGATTTTTGCCTGGTCACTTAAGCATATTCTATGTCATTAAGTATATGTTTACTTGGCCAGTAACAGCACCAAATTTACACTGATGTTCTTATAGTAATGTTTAATTTTTAAAGAAAACTTTGGAATCTGGGATATGTGTCAAACTCTAAAATAATAGTTGTTGTTTAACTAGAATTGTACAAACCTAATTTTTTTACCAATACTTTCTGTAAGTAATAAAACTTAACTGACAAAATAAATTATCTTGAGAGAAAAGAGCAGATTAATGATTTAAGGAATCCTTATTATTTTAATATATAGAGGATTAAACTTTGGTTTATATTAGTACATTAATATTTGACCATAGTAAAAAGCCTCAATAACTTTAACTGATTGTGATAATTATAGCAACTTAGTTACACACAAATTTTTTGAGATTTGCTCTCCACAAACCTTGTACAACTCACTTAAACATTATACAATATTTAACTTTATCACATAAAAATTTTCTTACCCAGAACCATTTCATTTTTCTTCTACTTTCTTTATTAAAATATATTTCCAAACTTAGAACCTTCTTATGTCTCTTTCCTAGCTGTTGACCCTTTTTTACATTCACATTTTGAAACAATCCTCATAAAATCTCTAAATTTAGACAAATTACCCCACTTCAATAAGATGGAATACTTTCTCTTTTATGGTACATTAACTGAAATCTAACTGAAATTTTGTGTACTCTTTGTATATAAAAATTCTCCAAAAAAAACTTAACTCTTACTACCTTATTTTTCTTGAAGACACAGAAACAAAACTTTTTTATTTAACAGTTTATGAAAGCACATTTAATATTTAAATATATTGCATTATAAAATTTAAGAAGTTAAGAGTACTTGATATTATATTTACTGGTTGAGATGTTAGTATTTTAAATTTGCAAATTAATCAGGTGTCTCCATTAACAAACACATTTATGAAGATTGATCCCATTTACTTTAAATATAATTTACTCATTTTTAACTGTAAAACCCAGAATGTCAGACATTGTACTTAACAGTTAGCCATCTCTTTCCTGTTAATTTAAAGCTCTAGAAGCAATGGATATTACATTTTAGACATTATATAGAAATTCACACTTTATTGTCTGGCCAGCTAGGAGTAATTATAAAGACATCTTTACTCTCATTTGTTTACCTAATTTAAGTTGAACTTCTTTTTACATCACATGAACTAAAAGGTATTTGGATCAAATTCTCATTCAAATTTGGATTAATAAACACTCATTTATCTATATGCCAGTTTTGATACCATGTATATGATATATGGACACAAGCACTTATGTAGACAAAACAATACAATATACAGGTGTGCACATATACATGAGACAGGAAACAAAGATCTTGTAGCATTTCATAGGTAGATCTCCACAGGTAGGAGACAATGCTCAGATGTTTATTAAAGTCTCTTTTAGATTTAACCTGTTAGAAATTAAGTAGAGCCTATCAGACTTTCACATTATGACTCAAACATAGTTCAGGCCTGTACACTTGGAAATTTTGGGTGTAAAGTCTGACAACCATGAAAGACACTAAAATCAAAGGTTCAGCTGGCCACTTGTCCTCTCTGGATATTAGACTTATTCCCCAACATTACCATGTCTATGTCTTTTTTAGGATTTTATAAATGGAGATTTTTCAATGCATTTGAGAGTCAAGCCTAGAAAATTTGGCCTTTTAACAAAGACTGAGTGTAAAAACTTCTATAGTTATATAAAATAAGACTGATCAGAAAAATATATTAACTTAGGCATGCAGGATCAAAAGTAAATTCACCATAAAACCAATAAGCTCAAAAATATAGAAATTTATAAAAACACAAGTTCTAAAAAGATGACACAGCTGTAATTGCTATAGTAAGAGAGCATGCAGAACATCTTTATCAGATCATAGTCCACTCTTGGGTCAGATTAAAGTCAATCCAGATATTTAAAGAATGTGAGAGTTCTGAAATCTTCAGATAAAGAAGACTTGAGTATATGAGTTTATTCCATTTTTCTTCCTGTCCTGTAGTGTTTAGGGAGAAACTTGTTAAGACAGTAGGGCGGTAGAATGTGAAAGCCGATATGATAGCCATTTATGGCCTAGAGTAACTTGAATTTGAAAGTGGCCCTTTTTCATCCCTTTGATATCAAACATGTCTTGAATAATTGCCTCTGCTATTTGCATTTTCAAGGCAAGCTTAGGAGAGAGAGAGATGGCAGAAGTTAAGATTTAAAGAAAACTGATTTTTTGAGTTTGAGAGGCAAAACCTCATGCATAGAGCCCTTTACTCATTTTATTTTGTAAAATCAGTCACAGAGCTTGCAAGATATTGTGGTTATCTTGTTATACTCAGAATTCTCCATTTTCAGCAGCTGGAGTCTGAGCTCAAGGTCAAGACTGATATAGTGTTGGACCTTTGCAAAGAACCTCCTCAGGCAGGGCATTACCATAGCTCCTGGACAATCTTGTCTTGCATTTTGCACAGAAAGTTCCTGGACAAAGCACAGCCACAGCTCCAAGATAGTCAATGACCATGATCCAATTCACTGCTATCCACAACCCACTTTGCTAAGAAACTGTCTAACTTCTTTCTTGGTTTCAGGCAATAGAGCCACCAGGAAAGCACCCTTCTCTATTCCATCATTGTGAACCCTCCTTGCAATTTATTTTTTAAATTGATATATTTCTTTCTCCTTCTCTCTCCTAGCTCTTCCCTAATCTCTCCCCCTCCCTAACCTCAGAGGGAAAGATGATTATCTTTCTTCCCCATTTTATGCATATTTTTCTGTCCTTGAGTACACATCCACAATAGGAATGAAACAATTATACTTTAGGGATAGTACCAGAAGATCTCCAAAATGACTATCTCCCAAAATCACAAGTGAATTATAACAGCAACAAAGAACATCTGGAATGCTGCCTTTGAATAATTTCTTTAAAAGCTCCCTGTTATTGCTGATGGGCAGAATCACAGCCACTGGGACTGGAGTCCCCTGTGTTTTTCCTTTGCTAACAAAGCAATAAAACTTTTTTCCTTTTTCTCAATTTGGTGTCCTTATTAATGGATTGACATCAGGGACAAGGACTGAGCTTTTGGGAAGAAATTTTACCCCAAGTGGAACCCAAGAGCCATCTCCATGTTAGGTCTATGGAGCAGATTTGGCTTTCCAAGGAACTCCACTTCCACGATGAGGATGCAAGCTTGTTGGTGAACTTGTTGAGAACTAACTACAGGAGAGTTAGGAGATGAGTGAATTTCATCCAGATGAACAAAAAAAGCTATTTCTGTGAATTAAGGGAGGGATTGAGAGACTACCCCAGGAGCTGGGGAAGCTCGTTTTGCTTGAGGAAGCTCCTGTCTTCTCTTTCTGAATGCTACAGTTTGCTCCATCATGGTCCAATTTTAGAAAAAGGACACTGAATTCAGTAAAGTTATGACACCCTTGGCTACCTAATAAGTCACCTGGTGGACAAGCTGAGACCCTTGATTCTACACATTTTATTCCTGTGGGAATGTCTGGTTCTTTTCATGGGGATATCTATGGCACCATGAGTGTAGAAGTCATGGTTATGTGGGACTTGAGCACCTAGGAATATTTACTCCCTTCTAGTCTGTTCTAGGTTCTCATCTCTTTGTTGCCCTTGAGTTTGGAATTCCCTCTGGTTGTGTGTGTGTGTGTGTTGTGTGTGTTTGTGTGTTTTGCTTATATCTGTTACTGACCATTTTGAGACATGACCAATAGTGTATTGATCCTATATGTATTATTTTGGGAAAGATTTTGGTTGGTCTGTTTTAAATGTTTCTGTATGTTGGCCATGGTTTTAGGGATCCTCTTTGGTTGTCTCTGTGTTTATTTTTGTACAATTTTTTCAATTGAAGTTGGTCTGTCAGAGGTAAAGTGAGTTGAAGAAATAGCCACCAATATGTATAAGTTTCTGCAAAAAGTTTTACTATAGTGATCTGTATTTTGAATAGCTTTCTGGATTATTATACAATCTTGTGGTTGGAGTTTGTCTGTCAAAAGTAAAGTAAGTGGAAGCTGGGCATTGTGGTGCATGCCTATAATCCCAACACTTTGGGAGGCTGAGACAGGAGAATCATGAGTTCAAAGCCAGCCCTAGCAACAGCGAGGCACTAAGCAACTCAGTGAAAACCTGTCTCTACATAAAACACAAAATAGGGCTGGGGATGTGGCTCAGTGGTCAAGTACCCCTGAGTTCAATCCCTGGTACCAAAACAAAGTAAAGTAAGTGTAAGAAATTTGGATGTGAAGGCCTGTGTTTTAAAGTCTCCCATCTTTCAGCTCTGCTTTTGATGATCCTTTCTTGTCTGTGGTTTTATTATCTGTTACTGGTCCATTAAGATATGGGCCATGTTGCACTAATCTTACCAATAGTTTCTTGAGAAGAGAGATATTGGCAGAATTGGCCAGTCTAAAAAAAAAGAGGATTTACTGTAACACAATCTGGATTTTGAATGTTTTTTCTGGATTATTATACAACTTTGAAGTTGATGTTGATCTTTCCGAGGGAAAGTACTGTTATACCCAGTCAGCGAGAAGCAACAAACTCATAGATTCATTTATTAAAAGTTTATTTTTCAGCCAGTGGGACTGCAAAGCCAATTTGAAATTGCAGCCCCCAACTTGGTTTAAGTTACAGATTATATAGCAGAAGAAAACTGTGAGTCAGGCACTATGGTGTTTTCTCTTTTAGCCAATACAAGCAAGCCAACAGTATGGAAGCAGAGATTGCAGTTAGCTAAGGCCATCCAGCATTCCATCTGGAGTTATTTTTCTATCTAAAACTTAGGTCAAGATGACCGGCGACTCTTCACAAAAATAAAGTATGTTGATATTAGGGACCTCCCAGTATGTGGGCTAAAGTTAAGGTGGCTGGAAGTCCAGACAAAATGGAGTTTCTTAAACTAAAGGTTACCACATTCCCCACTGGTCTTTAACATTTGAGTAAATCCTTGCTCACAAGTTTGTATCTTTTAAATCTTCCTCTGTTAATTGGTCATAATGAGATCTAAGGATTAAGAGCTTTACTGATTGAACTCTTTGTTGAACATATCTAACTAAACAGTTGATAACAAATGGTCCTATATAATGAGTCTGAGTAGGATAAGTATTAGAGGCCTTAATATTGTGGAAATGAGAGTTGTAAGCCAAGACCACCAATTAAACATATTTTGGTACCAATTTCCTGATGAAATTTTATTTTCTTCTTGTTCCTTTAGTCTTTGTCTAACTAGGGCTAAGCTGTCTTGAATGACTCCAGAATGATTGGTGTTAGAAGTAATATGTCTTTCCCAGGGCTATACATAAGCCTCCCTGTTTTAGGAAGAGTAAATCTAAACCCCATCAGTTTTGGAGGACCATCTCAGCAAGAGAATCTAGAGAAGTCTTTAATCATCCAGCTAATCTAATTTCCCCAAATCATGATAAATTTGTTGGCTTAAAGTTTTGAAGTTTTCATTTCCAGTGATTAATGTCATAGTCCCTAGAGCTGCAGAGCCTGCAATCCCTATACCTGCCAGCAGGGGTACTAAAATGGGTGCTACCCTTTTAGATAGAGAAATCAAACCAAAACATTCTCTGCCAGCATCACTTGAATAAACATAAACTTGTGGGAGGATATGTACTATTATACAAGTTTCTGTACTCTCATGATGAAACAGGTTTAAAGATAGACAAGGTGTTAATCCAGAAGTGCATGCAAACCATGTTCCTGGGGGTGCTACTAAGAAGTATGAAACTCCTTTAGGAGAAACCTCTAAAAGGAAAGTTAGAGAACAGTCAGGGGACTGAAGGGAGGCCTTTATCTTTGAATAATAGCAAGTCCCTGGACTTTGGAGATCTCCCAGTGTTAATTTGGGAGTGGTGCCCGATTTGCATAAGGATCTAGTCTCTATGACTGACTGTGTTAAATTTTGAACTTGGGTTTGTCACCGAGTGTTACATTGAATAAATTCCAACATAGTAAGGGGGTTCAGGGTTTAGGCATAACCAACAATCTTTAGTTATTTCTGCTACAGTTTGATTAAGGAATGAAAATACAGTATTTAACATATTTAGTAGAGGTTGGCCTGTTTGTGGGGGTTGAGTAATAATATGGGTTGTGTGAGAGACAGGAAAAGGGGAAGTAGAGGTTAGTGAAGGGTAAGAGAGCATTGGGGAGGCTGGGTTAAGGATGCATTTAAGGGTCCTATAGAGTTCCTCTGCCTGGGGGGTAACTTGCTTTGAATTATGAACTCAGTAACTTGGTCATAATCTTTTATGTATAAGTGTATTCCCCAGGTCTTGCATAGATGCCAATTAGATTCTGGGGTTCCCCATGACTTAACAGTAAGAATAATAGGGTTACATGACCTGGGGGAACATCCCTTTTTCCCAGGACATTGTTCATCGGCTAGGTGGGGGTCATGGCTGGTCCATGGTGCTAAAGTCCCACAGCCAATGGCACAATGATATTCACCTTGGCCTTGACAATCAGGGCCCCCATTGGCAGGACACATGTAAAATTGTAAGTCAGGGTAGATTCTTTCACATGTTTGGCATGCAGCTATTCTGCCTGCCACCCCATATGGGTTATGATCATCTCTGGAGCCATCTGTTATCTCTGATATTAATGTACATAAATCTATCTTGAAAATGGGTTGATCAGAGGTCATCAGGCTTTGCATGATTTGTCCAGTATGAGTTTTTCTAAGTTCCCATATTCATACAGTGGGTTGATGGGGAGAACAAATAGTCAGATGAAAGAGAGTCAAGATGAGGAAGAAAGGGAGGGGGGCAGTTTGGGGGATCCAAGCTGGGTATCCTGTTTAAGTCTTATCTTTAGGGGTGCATTGGTGGTCTGGGTGGTCCATCTGGAGTCTTCAGAGGCTGGGCCTGGTTTGATGTGAGTCCAATGTATCCAGGTTGCTTTTCCAGCTACTTTGATGGCTGTAGGCATACTGAGAATCACCTGGTAAGATCCCATCCAGTGACATTCAAGAATCGTGGAAGGGGGCTGTAGCTGTAGCTCAGTGGTGGAGCACTTGCTCCACATGTGTGAGGCACTGGGTTCGATCCTCAGCACCACATAAGAACAAATAAACAAAATAAAGATATTGTGTCCAACTAACTAAAAAATATTTTTAAAAAAAAGAATCATGGAAGGAAGTTTCTTAAGGTATACCAAGTCACTGGGTTGATAGGCAGGCTGGTTAGTCAGGTCTTGCTTTTCCTGTCTAGAAACATGAGAGTTAGGAATCTTTAATCTGGACTTTATGTCTACTTGGATTTGTTGTAGGATCTGTAAGGAATGAAGGACTTGATTATCAGAGGCATCTATATGGGTAGAGGGTTTAGGTAAGAGAGGAATAGGCTGGCCATATAGTATTTCCTATGGTATAAGCCCTTGTTGGTAAGGAGAATTCCAAATTTTGAGCAGGGTGAAGGGGAGGAGATCCAACTAGCTTTCGCCAGTCTCTATGTTAGCTTAGTCAATGTTTCTTTAAGCATTCTGTTCATCCTTTCTACCTATCCTACTCTGAGGCCTATAGGCACAATGTAATTTCAAAGTAAATCCTAAAACTGTGGACATTAGTTGAGACGTTTTGGCTGTGAAAGCCAGGACGCTGTTGGACCCAATTGAATGTGGCAACCCAAATCTGGGGATGATCTCATATAATAACTTTTTAACTATGATTTGAGCCATCTCTGTTTTGGTAGGATAAGCCTCAACCCAACCTGAGTAAGTGTCTACAAAAACCAAGAGGTATTTGTATCCATATTTGCTTGACTTGATTTCAGTGAAGTCTATTTCCCAATGTTCTCCAGGAGTTTCTTTGTGGTATCTAGGAAAAATATGTATCTTGTTAGTCTGTTTAGTATTTACTTGGATACAAGTAGGGCATTGTGAGGTAATGGAATGTGGGAGAGAGCTGGCCTGGGCATTTCCATAGTACATAATGTGCAACAGTATCAGGTTTCTCAATCATGTGGCTTGATCATAGTTCTGCATTCCTGTAAAACCGCAAAGTTAGTAAAGTAGTAACACTTTGTGAGACTTCAGAGCATCCGGTTGTACCCTGTGGTGCTTCCCTTCCAAGTGAGAGGGCATCCTAAGATATATATATACCCAAGTCAGCGGAATAAACGGAACTTGGAACAAGGAACTTGAGCTCAAGACTTGAGACTTGAGACTTGTCTTGTCCTTTGTGTGTGTAAGTCTTATCCGCAGCACCCTCACCGATCCTGGTTTCACTTTGTGCTGGTGCAGGCGCCGGCAATGGAATTAATATGTTTTCTCATTTTTGGAAACAGATAATGTCTTTGTAGCAGCTCCCATAATCTTGTTTCTTCTAGATGAGTCCCTTGATGTAGTTGGTGAATTAGAGTTTGTCCCATAGTTCTGATAATAATAGCCTTCCATCTGGAGTCTTAAGCCAAACAGGGGAATTAGTAGTGACTCCCAGTTTTGTTATATAGTCCAAATCTGAAAGGGAGTAGTGAGGCTTCTCTGGAAGCTGAGGTTCAGTTATAATGACAAGAAGGGAAGTGTTCCCCACTGGTCTTAGGGCAACTTCCTTGGCAGTTTGGTCAGCAAAATTGTTGCCTTTTGTTTCTGGGGAGTTCCCTTTCTGCTGAGCTTTACAATGGATAATTGCCACCCTTTTGGGGAGCCAGATAGCCTCCAGGAGGGAAACATTTCAGAAACTTTTTTTATGGTTTTACCCTCAGGTGTGAGGAGTCCCCTTTCTTTATATATCATCCCATGGACATGAGGTGTGGCAAAAGCATACCTGCTATCTGCATACATATTAATTATTAGATCTTTTCCCAGTCAGAGGGCTTAGGTCAAAGCCATGAGTTCAGCTCTTTGTGCTGAGGTCCCTTTATCTAGGGATTGGGCCCATATTACCTTATCAGAAGTGACCACTGCAGCTCCAGCATGTCAAATGCCATCCAATATGAAACTGTTTCTGTCAGTGTAGTAGGTGGCATCTGCATCATCCCAGGGCTTGTCTCAAAGGTCAGGATGAGTCCTGTGGATGTGGGAAAACACTTCCAAACAGTCATGGATAGGCATCTCTGGATTTGGATCTGGCAGCAGAGTAGCCAGATTCAAAGTGGTAGGCAGAGTGAATTTGATTCTTTGGGGGTCAATAATTAAATTCTGATAGTGGATGACAGGAGTGTCTGAAATCCACTTTTTAGGAGGGGATCTGAGTAATGTTTTGACTCCATGAGGAGAGGTTATAAAAATTTCTTGGCCCAAAGTTAATTTATTTGCTTCCTTAGTTAAGAGAATGGTGGCTTGTAGACAATTTGGCCAGCTGGCTGCCACAGGTCCAGTTTCTTGTATAAATAAGCTATGAGTCTTTTCCAAGGCCCAGAAGTTTGTGTCAATATTCCCTTTGCAATTCCATTACATTCTGACACATAAAAATAGAAAAGGTTTTGGAGATTTGGAAGGGCTAATGCAGGAACCTGAGTTAAGTCTTCCTTTAATTTTTGAAAAGCTGTATCTCCTGGTCAGACCAATGGATTTCTTCTCCTTTGCCTTTAGTGGCCTCATATAGGCATCTGGCTATCTCAGAAAAGTTAATAATCCAAAATCTACAGTATCCTGCAGCCCTTAAAAACTCACAAATCTGTCTCATAGTTTTGGGGTGAGGAATCTGAGTCACAGCCTGAGTGCTTTTTCCTGATAACCATCTTTGGCCCTCAGATAGTATACATCCCAAAAAGTGACTCATTTTGTACATAGTCAGGCCCTTTTGGCAGACACTCCATAACCCAAAGTCTGTAGAGTATCCAATAAATCTTGGGTGGCCTGAACACAGTTCCAGAAATTTTTTGTAGCCAGGAGTAAATCATCCACATATTGGAGAAGGGTCATGTTGGAGTGTCTTACCTTGTAACTTTGTAAATCCTTGCTGAGTTATTCATCAAAGAGGGTGGGAGAATTCTTGAATCCTTAGGGCAGCCTTGTCCAAGTGAGTTGTCCTGTATATTCCCCATTTGGGTCAGTCCATTCAAAGGCAAAAATAGATTGACTCACCTCAGCCAGAAGAAGACTGAAAAATGCATCATTTAAGTCCAGTACAGTATACAAATGTAATCTGCAGGCAAGGGACTCAACAGAGTATATGGATTAGGAACCATGGGGTGTATTGTTTCTATTCATTTGTTGACCTTTTGGAGTCCTGCACAGGGTGATAATCTTTTGTCCCTGGCCTCTGAACTGGCAGTAGAGGAATATTCCAATTAGACTGACAGGATTTTAAAATACCTTCTTTTAAGAGTTTATTTATATGGGGAGTAATCCCCAATAAAGCCTTTCTATTAATAGGATACTGTTTTACCCAGATGGAAGTGGCAGAGCCGGTCAGTTGTACAATTATTGGGGTTTGATGTTTTGCCAAACCTGAAGGGTTAAATTCAACCCAGACTTCTGGAAAATCAGTCAGAAAATCATAATCTGGCAAATAATTGCCCAGATAATCACAGTTCTTGAGGGCTATTTCCCCTAATGTTTCTTCCAATAGTAGCTAATATTATTCCCCCAGAAGACAACTGGCAAGAAGGGTAATGGGTTCTTCTCCCAGGCAGAGTGTAGTATTTCCCTAGGCAAAAGTTATAGTGGCTCCAAACTTATGTAATAAATCTCAGCCCAAGATAGGATAGGGAAAGTCAGGCATTACCAGAAAGGAGTGAGTAATAATTTATTTTCCAAAGTCAGTGATTCCAGCTTCAGTCCAAGTGCAATGTTGAGTCTTTCCGGTAGTGTCTTGAATGGGAATTTTTGATTTTTGACTGGGCCCTTCGGGGCTTTTGAGTGCCAAGTACATTGCCCCAGTATCTATTAGGAAAGAGGTCGGTTTGCTGTCTATTGTTAAGGTTACCATGGTCTTCCAGGGGCTCATTGGCAAAGAGCCCTGGCCCTGTCAATCTCTCTCATTTAGGTTTAAAATGGGCTTAGAGAAGGGAGTCCCATTAGGTGAAGTTCTCCTTTTCTTAAGAGGGCATTCATTTTACCAATGTCCTTTCTCCTTACAATAGGCACATTGCATTTATTGGTGGTGCAGCTGCTCGCAAGCTGACTAATTTTTCCAAGGTAAGCAAGATGATCCAAAAGCCAGATGAATCCCCAAGTGCTTTCCTTGAGCACCTCCTACAGGCCTATAGACTATATACTCCAATTGATCTGGAAGCACCCAAGAATAGACGTGCTATTAATCTGAACTTTGTGTAACCAGTCGGCCCCAGATATAAAATGTAAGCTCCAGAATTTAGAAGGTTTTGAAAGGAAGGGTCCTCTCCTAATTGGTAAAGATAGCTCAAAGAGTATATAATAACCAAGATCTTCCAGAAGACAGACAAACCAAAAGATTAGCCAAGGTGCTTCTAGTTGCATCTGGATCACAAAATCTTAAACCAAATACAGAACCCACCAAACCTAGGAACCATCCTTTGGATAAATGGACCCGACCCACTCTGTTGGAGGTGGAATTCATCTTTCAGAAGCATATTTCCCAATAAAGCTTTATCCAGTGGTTTTATTTACCACCTTTTGGCCTCCTGGCTTTACATTTGGATTAGTTGGCTTGCAAGCCCACTACTCTTTCCAAGGTAAGTGAGATGATCTAGAAGCCAGATGAATCCCCAAATTGGCTATAATTAGCATAATCAAAGTCATTTGAACTTTAATGTACTGATATGAGGCAAAGTCTGAAACATTGATCTGCTCTTATCTATCCATATAATTTTCTTGTACCTGTTAGATTTTATTACTAGGAGAAACTAAGTCTTAAATGAATTAAGGTTTTCCCTTTTTAAAAGTCTTTTAAGTGATTAATTTGCAACTGGTTAGACAAACAACTATTATTTTAGGCTATAACAATATAGGTGATACCCTAAATATACATGACTAGGTATAAGTATACATCTGAGAACTATATCTATCTGGGCCTTGTCCAAGTTTTATATGTTTATAAAATGAACGTTTATCTATGTTTACTGGCAAAGCAACCAATAAGTGCTCTCTTTTATACATTTTATCTGACGTAGAAGGGCCATGCTGTCATTTGAAGACCTGTCTTATATCTGTTTGGTTTGACTAAATCTATTTCTGATCAGTAACAATGTTTCCTAAATGTATGAGATATTTAAGGCTATCCCTAGATTTTTTGGTAGTACAGTTAACACATACAGACCTGTGATGATTATTACCATACACTATGGGTTCTAATTGTATTTTAAAAGTTAAACTTAGTTAAATGTAAAGCTTAGTGGAGAGCACTTTGCCAAATTGGTGTTCTCCAAACTAAAATTATCTGAAGCAATAGTCTCATATTTGTACAAAAATAACAAATTTAGTTGATATTACTTCATGGAATTTGATGTTTTGTAGCTGAATAAAGATAATCAGATGTAAATAAGTTATATATATATATATATATATATATATATATATATATATATATGTTACACACACAACTTTGTGTTACCCTTCATACTGAAATAAGAATTTAGATGTATTTTGGGAAGGTAATAAGGAGAGTTTAAAGGAGATTTTGTAAAATATGGAAGCATTTTGCCACATTTTTTATAAGAAGAAAGTTAAATGTTCTCTTAGCCTTTGTTGATTTATGTTTCAGTTATATTGTTGTATTATTTGTCAAGAGTCCCACCTTGTCTGAGATAAGGCTCTGCCTTTTACCATACTACATGTTAGAATGTCTCTAAATAGGCTAGATTTCACATCATTTAAAGTTATGTTCAAAAGATCAATTTTTGTTGTAAAGATTACTGATCTCAAAATAGCAGGGGATATAATACAAAACTAAGGAAAGATTCAAGATTATAGAAATCATTTTTCTTGGTTCATATCCATTACATGAATTAAATAGTTTTATGCTCTGTTAATTGTATTTTGTATTTCCCTTGTAAACCTTATAATTGTTTTCTGTTAGTGTTTTGCATTGTTTTGTTTGTGCTGCTTTTAATTAAAAAAAAAAACAGGTTAATTTGAGATAATAAGTCATCCACTTATATGATAAATAGTACATAATTCTGAATTTCAGTACTACTATTACCCCCAATAAAATGAGAGGGGAAACTAAAATTATAGATATTCATATTACAATATGCTACTCTCACTTTAAGACTGATGAAACTGGCCTGTCAAATATTTAAAACCCAAAATCCTGGAGACAAAAATCAAGGAGGTAAAAAGAAAAAGGGAAAAATAACCAACATTTTGGCCCTTGCTTCTAAGGTCAGATATCCAGAGAAAAATGGGACTCTCTCTAGGCCCTAAAAATCTTATAAGTCACCCAATCTGCTGATCAGTGAGATTTAGAGAACCCTACAAAACAGGAAGCAAATTCACATTTTGCAAAGCAGAAGGTTATTGGAGAGGGAAATGTCCCTGATACTTCAAGAGAAACCACATATGGTAAGCAAATCTCTGACTTATTCTGGCAGATGTCACCAATGGTAGAGAAAACCTAAAGGAACCAAGCAGGTTTGCACACATCTTAAAAAGTGATCCGTGAAAATTCTCAGCTGATTCTTAGTAAGCAGTAGATAGAAATACGGATGGTTTTGACCAACTTGGTCTTAAGCACCTAGAAGGAGAGCATAGCCTAAAAACAGTCCTACATGACCATTAGAAATAAAAAACGTAACTTAAAAAACATTTGTGTCAGCCCTACCAAAAGTAAGTAAAACTGGAGTCTATAAAGGAAGAGATCTTGTGTGAAAGTGCCAAATAATAATGATTACAAAGAAATCTAGAGTCATAAGTTTATTTTGAGTTAATTTGAGCCCTAAATCTCTTATACATTTAGAAAATATTGTTAATAATCAGAAATTGACTTAGGCAAACCAAACATATATAAGACAAATCTTCAAATGACTGTGTGGCAATTCTATGTCAGATATGATGTATAAAAGAGAGCACTTATTGTTTACCTTGCCAGTAAACATAGATAAATAATATTTTGGCCAGCCAGTAAGAATATAAACTCTGTTTTAGGAACACTCCATTACACTCACATGTGTATGCCTCTGTTTTCTATCAGGGTTTCTTTTTTTCTGAAATTGAGAGTTTATTTCCCACATACTTGTATGAGAAAAAATTATCAAGGATTATTCAATTAAAAGAAAAATAATCCCATATGACACCTTCAAAACAAGAAATGAAAAGCATAGGGATTCTGCTTTCTATAATAAGAAAAAGGTTTTGTGAAGTTAGAAACACTAAATGACACTTAAAGAAGAGCTAAGGAAAATTAGTATTCTATATCAACCTGGAATTTGTGAAAATACTATCATAACTTAATGTTAATAAATAAAGGAAGTATACTATAGTTCCTGAAATGATTACTAAAAAGGGTAAAATCATTTATAACTAGCAAGTAAAATAGAAAAAAAAATAAAATCATACAAATGTTTAATAAATTTAGCCCCTATGGTTCATGTGTGAATGTTTTCCTGTAAATGGAAAATAAATGGTGAATAAGAGCTATTCTTTGTTCTCTTCTTATTATTGTCTATCCTTACACCTTTAGGCCAATATCCCTGAGGTTTGCAACTTTGCTGAGTTTTTCTTCAGTTATTCCAAAGTATCCTTTCTTGGCTGCTCTTTGTTTGTTTGATTTGTTTGCTTTTTTTGATTTGTTTTGTTTTTCAGTTAGAATTATATTCACCATAATGTTCTTACTGATAGTGAATGAATATGTTCATTCTATTCTTTAATATATACATATTGTTCTTTTTAGATATATACAAGACAGTAGAGTGTATTTTGATATTTTATACATACATGAAGTGCAACTTCACATTCTTATGGTTGTATATGTTGTGGAGTTACACTGGTTGTGTATTCATATTGGAACATAGGAACTTTATGTCTGACTCATTCTACTGTCTTCCCTGTTCCCATCCCCCCTTCTTTTTCTTTATTCCCCCTTGTCTAATCCAATGAATTTATATTCTTCCAAACTCCTATCCCCCTTATTGTGTGTTAGCATCTGCATATCAAAGAGAATATTTGACCACTGGTTTTTTCATATAGGTTTTTTTCACTTACCATGATAGTCTCCAGTTCTATCCATTTACTTGCAAATGCCATAATTTCATCATTCTTTATGGCTGAGTAATATTCCATTGTATACATATTCCACATTTTCTTTATAAATTTATCTGCTGAAGTTGGTTGGTTACATAGCTAAGCTATTTTGAACTGAGCTGCTATGAATATTATGTGGCTGCATCACTGTAGTATGTTCATTTTAATTCTTTTGAGTATATACAAAGGAGTAGGATAACTGAGTCAAGTGGTGGTTCTCTTTAAAGTTTTCTGAGGAATCTCCATACTGCTTTTCATAGTGGTTGGACCAATTTACAGTCCTACCAGCAATGTATGAGTATATCATTATATCCACATTTTCACCAACATTTATTGTGACTTGTATTCTTTTTTAAATTTTTTTTTAAAAATTATTTATTCTAGTTAGGTATACATGACAGTAGAATGTATTTTCCATTCATACAAATGGAGCACAATTTTAATTTTTTTGGTTGTACATTTTGTAGAGTTTCACCATATGTGCAGTCATACATGTAACTAGGGAAATGATGTCCATCTGATTCCATCATCTTCCTGTCCCCATTTCCCCTCCCATTGCCTCCCTCCCCTTTGCCGAAGTTCCTCCATTCTTCTCATAACACCTCACCCATTATGAATCAGCATCCACTTATCAGAGAGAATATTTGGCCTTTGGATTTTTGGGATTGGCTTACTTCACTTAGTATGACATTCTCCAACTCTATTGATTTACCTGTAAATTTCATAATTTTATTCTCTTTTAATGCTGAGTAATGTATCATTATGTATATATACCACAGTTTGTTTACCCAGTCATCTATTGAAGGGCATCTAGATTGGTTTCACAATTTAGCTATTGTGAATTGAACTGCTATAAACATTGAAGTGGCTGTGTCACTGTAGTATGCTCTTTTTAAGTTCTTTGGGTATAGACCTATGAATGGAAGCCAAAATTATACTTCCCTGAAACTAGTTCTCTTTTGCATGAGACAAAGTGAGTGACCAGAAGTCATCTACATCCAAGCCTTCATAGCACTATACTCAAACCCACTTCTATGCAATGACAAGCTCTCACATAGGGCCCCTAAGGCAACTTCCCCCAATCCCAATGTCATGGATAAACATTATTTAAAAATTCTCCTATTTCTCAGGGTAAATACTTATGTGATTAAATTGGTTAAACACATAAGTTAAACACATGTCTTTGGGTCAGCATTCCTTATTCAATGGTCTTGCCTGTCAGGATTAAATTGGCAACTTTACTTACTGCTTAGCTTTCTGTCAGATATCTGTCTCTCAAGGCTTGCATCTGGAATGTAAGCTGCATAGGCAATTATCTAAATCTGGTTTGGGTCCAGGGATAAAAAAAGTCACTTTTAAATTTAAGCTGCTATGGGACCTAAATGGCTATTTTATCTTGTACTCCATGATTCTGCTTTCTCAAGTTCCTAACAAAACATTAGAGTATAGGGAAGTAAAATAGAAAGATCTTATATGTATTATTCTTCTTTACCTTGAGAATATTTACCTGAGAATTTCACAGGTTTTCAGATTCTTTCAATATCTGGGCTGAGTCTAATTTGATCCAAAATTGCGCTCTAGTCTGATAAAGATATTATACATATTTTATTACTGGAGTAATTATGGCCATGTCCATTTATTCCCAAGACCTGTTATTTTTTAAAATTTTTTTGAGCTCATGTTTTTGATGAATTCATGTTGGAACACCTAAATTAATACATTTTGTTCTGATCCATCTTACTTTATCTAACCACAACTGTTTCCCACTACCTTTTTTTTTTCTGATGTCTTTATTCAAAAGTCAATTACTCAAGAAAAATCTCAAAAACCTTTTATTCTTTTTTTTGGTATATTTATACACACTTGTGTTATACATATGTCTATCTATTTTGTCTACATAGCACTTATAAAAAAGTACCATAATTTGCATGTGGATAAATCAGCAATTATAAATTAAAATAAAAAAGGGAATAGATCCAAATACATTTTAGTTTATGTAAATTAAATCTTTAAGAAAAAGGGTTCAAAGCCAGGCGCGTGGCTCAAGCCTGTAATCCCAGCACTTAGGGAGGCTGACACAGGAGAATCGTGAGTTCAAAGCCAGCCTTAGCAATGGTGAGGTGCTAAGCACCTCAGTGAGACCCTGTCTCTACATAAAATACAAAACAGGGGATGTGGCTCAGTGGTTGAGTGCCCCTGAGTTCAATCCCCAGTGCCAAAAAAAAAAAAAAAAAAAGGGTTCAATTTAAATTGGTTAAAAACATAAGAGTAAAGATGTCTTTGAAATTACACACAAGTTTTCCTAGGTTGTCAGACAATAAGAATGTTGGTTTCTGTAAAATCCTTGAAGTATAATAACCATTGCTTCAAGGATTTTTTTCAGCACAGAAAAAATGACTAATATACCTGCCTGATATCTTGGTTTTTTCATTTAAAAATAAGGAAATTAGATTCAACATAGGTGAAATTAATCTTTATAAATATGTTTGTTTATTAGAGGAGACATATGATTAATTTGCAAAGTTTCAGTGCTAAATCATTACTGCTAAATGTAAAATCAAATATTCTTGAGTTCTTAAATTCCATAAAGTATATCTTTTTGATTTATTAAATGTGTTTTTATAAACTGGTAAGTGAACAATGTAGGTTCAGATTGCATTTTTTGGGATCTTCACTAAAAGCAAGTTTAGTTAAAATTCTACATGTGTAATTCTATATACAAAGAGTACAAAAAGATTTCAGTTCTGTTTCAATTAAACTATTGTAAATGACAAAGCATTTTATCTTATTAAGAGGAGTAAAAAAATTTATGTATTTCATAAGGATTATTTCAGAATGTAAAATTTGAGAAAGGGTCAGCAACTTGAAAAGAGATACATAAAAATTCTAGGTATGAAAATATATTTTAGTATGAAAAATAGAAGAAAAATTGTTGCTGGATGAGAAAGTAGTTTGTATGATAAAGTGAACAGTTATAGGTTTTCTAAATAAGTTGCACAAGGTTTGTGGAGGGTATATCTCAAAAAGTCTTGTGTGTGATTAAGTTGGCTATAATTAGCACAATTAGTTGAAGTTATTTAAGGTTTTTCTAAGGTGAAATATTATTGCACTGATATAACCCAAATTTAATTTTCTATGTGTTGAACTAACAAGATTTTTAAAAACATTAATGTGCTCTTATCTATTAAGAGAATTTCTCGTGTCTGTTAGGTTACACTATTTAGAGGAAGTAGTCTTAAAGGAATTAGGGTTTGTACAACTCTGCTTATACAAACAACTGTTATTTTAGATTATTACACAACAGATTCTGAAGTTTTTCTTAAAAGTTAATTCTGGTTAATATAAATACGTCAATGTATTGTGATGCTGTTACTGGCCTTTTTGTATACAAGATTTATTTATGTCCTCCAACTATACAAGTCTTTACATTTTAATGCATAGGAGAGTAATTTGTGAAGCTGGTGTTCTCCACAATAAAGTTGTCTGTAGTAGTAATCTTTTTCAGACTTATGTACAAATAATAAATTTAGTTGGAAATTTATTTATGTAATTTAATATTTTAATTGGATTAAAGTAAGCTGTCATCAATAAGTGATATGTATAAAATTTTGTGTTCCTCTTTTCACTGGGATGGAAATTTAAGTATATTTTTGGAAGGTAATAAGAATAGCCTGGTTTATTTGAGGGTTGACAATGTACAATATAAAAATATTTTGCCACTTTCCCACAAAAAAAGAAGTAGAAACTCTCTTAATTTTTTGATTCATATTTTATTATGATGTTAACTGATATTAATATAATATCAAGAAACAATATGAGAACTTCATAAAATAATATTTAAAAAAGAGTCAAAGATCAATTTCATAAGTAAAATGCTTTAAAACACTTTACCTGGGCTGAGATTGTAGCTCAGTGGTAGAGCGCTTGCCTTGCATGTGTGAGGCACTGGATTTGGTCCTCAGCACCACATAAAAATAAATGAATAAAATAAAGATATTTATATCTACCTACAACTAAAAAAATTTTTAAAAAAACACTTTACCTAAGATTTGTCAGGAGCCCCAATTCTCTTCATTTCAGACTCTTCCTCTCACCTTACTCCATGTTATAATGGTTTTAAAGTAGGCTAGAATTAAATTTATATAAATGTAAGTTCAAAAACATATTTTTGTTGTTGTAAAGGTTACTGTGGTTTCAAAATAAACAGGGGATATCATATAACTAAGTAAATTTGGGGGATCATAAGAATATGTTTGTTGGTTCATAGCTATTATACAGTCTAAATATGTTTTGGCTCTTGTTAATTCCATATTTTTTTCCTTGTAAATTTTATAAGTGTTTTCTGTGAGTGCTGTGTAGAAGTACAACTTCTATAGCAACCAGAGTTAAATTAACAATAATAAGCCATTATTTTATCTATCCTATGTATTTATAGGATAGACAGAATATCAAGCTGACTTCCTATACTAATACTGACCCTAAGTAAATGGAAGGGTAAGTAAATGTAAAATTATAGACATTAAATTTAAAACCCAGTACTCCTACTTTAAGACTGGTGAAACTGGCCTGCTAGATCTTTAAAATCAAAACTTGGAGACTAAAGGGAAAAAACAAAAGGGGTAAAAAACAGTCAGTATATGGATCTTTCCCTGTCCAAGAGAGTTATAAAGAATAGCCATACATGAGCATTTAAAAGAAAAGCATTTTTTCCTCTTCTCTGTTTATTTATGACCTTAATGGTTCATGGACATTTATTCATATTCATATTTTTTGTGATTTATAACAATTTTTTATACCTTTATTTTATTTATTCAATTTATTTTGGTGCCAAGAATTGAACTCAATGCCTCACACATATTAGGCAAGTGCTCTATCACTGAGCACAAACAGCACATTTCAAGCATTTTGGAAGCCAGTGATTTTTCATGGATCAGTGTTTGGGAACAAAATGTTGATTAGTATATTACAATTTTGTTTTGTAGTTTCTATTTTTATTATACATTAAAAATTTTTAAATATACATATATATCACTTATCAATTTCCCTTCTCATTCTCTTTTCTTCTGCTAACAGTTAATCTCTATTGTTCTCTCTTTCACTCCTCCTTTAAATTCTTACTTTGGTCTTCTCTCCTCATCCCTCATAATCATCACATCCTATATGAATCTTGTTTTCTTTCTGTGAACCACTCAAAATTATAAACCCTTTTGCAAACTTACTGTTTTTATTGTAGACAACAGCTCATCATGTCATACCTGCTTATTGTGTCAATTAACATTATAGATGTCATAACATGGACTACTTGATTTAATGCTGTATATTTTTTGCATGGGTTATTGTTATTATTTGTCTCCCCATAAATGGTAAGGTACTGGAAATATTCAGGGACTCTATAAATCCACACATTTGAAACTCTCCTGCCTCTGATCCATACTGGTATATGGGTAGACACAAAAACACCATGAAAAAGCAAGAGAACAAAGTGCCCCAAACAAACCAAGATACTCCAATACCAGACACCATTGACAGCACAGTGGAAGAAATATCAGAGAAGGAGTTAAAAATGTACATGGTTAAAGTGATCTGTGAGGTAAAGAATAATGTAAGAGTGCAATTAGAGAGAAAATAAAGGAAACAAAAGAACACTTCAATAAAAGAACTCTTTTAGATAGAGATTCTAAACAAAACATGCAGAAATTCTTGAAATAAAGAAATAAAAACCAAATTAAAAATTCAATAAAAATCATAACCAACAGACTATATCACTTGGAAGATAGAACTTCAGATAATGAAGACAAAATATATAATCTCAAAAATAAAGTTGACCACAAAATGAAGATGGTAAGAAACCATAAGCAGAACATCCAAGAATTATGTGATAACATGAAAAGACAAAATCTAAGAATTATCAGGATAGAGAAAGACACAGAGATTCAAACCAAAGGAATGCACAATCTCTTCAATAAAACAATATTGAAATTTCCTAAACATGAAGAATGAATTGGAAAATCAAATATGAGAGGCTTACAGGACACCAAATGTACAAAACTACAACAGATCCACACCAAGGCACATTATAATGAAAGTGCTTACCATACACAACAAGGATAGAATTTTAAAAGCCAAAAAAGAAAAGTTTCAGATTATACACAGGGGTAAACTAATTCAAATTTCAGCATATTTCTTAACCCAGACCCTCAAAGCCAGGAGATTCTGAAACAACATATATACCAAGCTCTGAAAAAAACAGATACCAACCAAGAATCTTACATTCAGCAAAATTAAGCTTCATATTTGATGACAAAATAAAAATATTCCATGATTAATGGAAGTTAAAAGAATTTACAGCAAGAAGGCCTGCACTACAGAACATTCTCGGCAAAATATTACATGAGGAGGAAATGAGAAACAACAACAAAAATTGGCAAAGGGGGAAACTACCCTAAGTAAAATCCAACCAAAGGAGAAACCAAGTCAATTTAAAAACCAAAAATAAACCAAATGAATGGTAAGACAAACCTTATTTCAATATTAACCCTGAATATTAATGGTCTAAACTCATTAATTAAAAGACATAGACTGGCAGATTGGTTTTTAAAAGACCCAACAATATGCTGCATTCAAGAGATTCATCTAATAGAAAAAGACATCCACAGACTAAAGGTAAAATGATGGGGAAAAAAGACATACCACTCACATGGACCTCATAAACAATCAGGAGTATTCACTCTCATATCAGATAAAGTGAACTTCAAACCACACATAGTCAGAAGAGATAAAGTAGGTCATTTTATACTGCTTAAGGGAAACATATATCAACAAGATGTAACAATCATAAATATCTATTCCCTAAGCAATGGAACCTCCATGTATATAAAATAAACAATTCTCAATTTGGAGAATCAAGTAGACCACAACATGATAATACTGGGTGATTTTTAAAACACCTCTATCAACACTGGATAGATCTTCCAAACAAAATTAAACAAAGAAATCATAGCACTCAATAACACAATCAATCGTTTAGAATTAACAGACATATATAGAATATTTTATCCATCAGCAAGTAAATACACTTATTCTCAGCAGCACACAGATCCTTCTATAAAATGGATCATATGTTATGCCACAAAGCAATACTTAGCAAATACAAAAATATCTATATAATATAATAAAATATCTCTATCCTAAATTTGATTAGACCATAATGGAATAAAATTAAAAATCAATGATAAAATAAAAAATAAAAGCTAATCAATGCCTGAAAACTAAATAATATGTTATTGAATGATGCATGGATAGCCAAAGACATCAGATAGGAGATAAAAAATATTAGAGGTAAATGAGAACTCTGATACAAGATATCAAAATCTCTGGGACCCATGAAGACTGTATTAAGAGGAAAGTTATTTGCATTGAGCTCATTCATTAAAAGAAGAAAAAGTCAACAAATAAATTACCTGACATTACATCTCAAAGTTCTAGAAAAAGAACAAATCAACACCAAAAGAAGTAGAAGACAGGTAATAATTAAAATTAGGGCTGAAATCAATGAAATTGAAACAAAAGAAACAATTGAAAAAATTGACAAAATAAAAAGCTAGTTATTTGAAAAAATAAATAAAATTTATAAACCCTTAGCCACTCTAATGAAAAGAAGAGAGAAAACTCAAAATACTAAAATTTGTGATGAAAAAGAAAATATCACAAAGACACTTTTGAAATACAGAGAATAATTAGAAACTATTTTGAAAATCTATACTCCAGTAAAATAGAAAATACTGAAGACAAACAAATTACTACAGGCATATGATCTGCCCAAACTGAATCAGGAGTACATACACAACTAAAACAGATCAATTTCAAGCAAGGAAATAGAAAACACCATCAAGAGCTTACCAATCAAGTAAAGCCCAAGACCAGATGGATTCTCAGCCAAGTTCTACAAGACCTTTAAAGAAGAATTAATACCAATACTCCTTAAATTATTCCATGAAATAGAAAAGGAGGGAACACCCTCGAACTCATTCTATGAGGCTAGTATCACTCTGATTCCAAAACCAGATAAAGACACATCAAAGAAAGAAAACTTCACACCAATATCCCTGATGAACATTGATGCAAAATTTCTCAATAAAATATTGGCAAATCACATACAAAAAATATGTTAAAAATATAGTGCACCACGAGTAATTGGGTTTCACCCCAGGTATACAAGGGTGGTTCTATATATGGAAATCAATAAATATAATTCATCGCATCAATAGACTTAAAGACAAGAATTATGATTATCTCAATAGATGGTGAAAAAGCATTTGACAAAATACAGCACCTGTTCATGTTCAAAACACTAGAAAAACTAAGGAAGTAGGAACATGCTTCAACATTGCAAAAGCTATCAATGCAAAACCAAAGGCCAACATCATCCTAAATGGAGAAAAATTGGAAGTATTCCCTCTAAAAATGGGAACAAGACAAGGATACCCTCTTTTACCACTTTCATTTAACATAGTCATTGAAACTCTAGCCATAGAAATTAAATGAAGGAAATTAAAGGGATATGAATAGGAAAAGAAGAACTCAAACTATTATTTGTAGACAACATGATTCTATACTTTGAGGATCAAAAATTCCACAAGAAAACTTCTAGAATTAATAAACAAATTCAGCAAAGTAGCAGAATATAAAATCAATACCCACAAATTAAATATATTTCTATACTTCAGTGATTAATCCCCAAAAAGAGAATTCAGAAAAACTACTCCATTCACAGTAGCCTAAAAAAAAAAAAACAAACTTGGAAATCAATTTAACAAAACAGGTGAAAGACCTCTACAATGAGAACTACAGAACACTAAAAAAAGTTGAAGAAGATCTTAGAAGATGGAAAAATCTCTCATGCTGTTGGATAGGCAGAATACTATTGTTAAAATGGCCAAACTACCCAAAGCACTACACAGATTCAATGTGATTCCAATTAAAATCCAAATAAAATTCTGTATAGAAATAGAAAAATCAATTATAAACTTTATTTGGAAAAATAAGAGACCCAGAATAGACAAAGAAATCCTTAGAAAAAAGAGTGAAGCAGGAGGCATCACAGTACCAGACCTTAAACTATACAATAATAGATAATAATATACTAGACAAAGGTGCCAAAAACATACATTGGAGAAAAGATAGCTTCTTCAACAAATGGTGCTGGGAAAACTGGAAACCCATAAGAAGCAAAATGAAACTAAACCCTTATCTCACCATGCACAAAATTCAACTCAAAGAGGATCAAAAACCTAGGAATTAGACCAGAGACTCTGCACCTAATTGAGGAGATAGTAGGTCCAAATCTTTATCACATTAGATTAGGCCCCAACTTCCTTAACAAGACTCCTAAAGCTCAAGAAATAAAATCAAGAATCAATAAATGGGATGGATTCAAACTAAAAGGCTTCTTCTCAGCAAAAGACACAATCAATGAGGTGAACAGACAGCCTACATTTTGGGAGTAAATTTTTCCCACACACATGTCAGATAGAGCACTAATCTCCAGGATATATAAAAACCTCAAAAAACTTAACACCAAAAAACAAACAACTCAATCCATAAATGGGTGAAGGAGATGAGCAGACACTTCTCAGAAGAAGATATTCAATTGATCAACAAATATATAAAAAAAAGTTCAACATCTCTAGCAATTAGAGAAATTCAAATCAAAACTGCTCTCAGATTTCATCTCATAGCAGTCAGAATGGCAAATAAACATACAAAAAACAGTAAGTTTTGGCAAGGATATGGGGGAAAAGGCATGCTCATATATTGCTGGTGGTACTGCAATTTGGTGCAACCAATCTGAAAAGCAGTATGGAGGTTCCTTAGAAAACTTGGAATGGGACCACCATTTGACCCAGCTATTCCACTCCTCTGTCTATACCCAAAGAACTTAAAAACAGCATACTACAGTGATGCAGACACTTTAATGTTTATAGCAGCTCAATTCACAATAGCTAAATTGTGGAACCAATCTAGATTCCCTTCAACAGATGAATGAATAAACAAATTGTGGTATATATACAAAATGGAATATTACTCAGCATTAAAAGAGAATAAAACTATTGCATTTGCATGTAAATGGATGAAGTTGGAGAATATCATGCTAAGTAAATTAAACCAATTCCCAAAACCAAAAGGCGTAATATTCTCTCTTATAAGTGTATGCTGATCTATAATGGTGAAGGGGGCATGGAAAGAATGGAGAAATTTTGGTGAAAGGAGGGGAAGAGAAGGGGAGGGGCCATGGGTACAGAAAAGATGATAGATTAAGGTGGACAACAATGTCCTAGGTACATGTATGACTGCATATATTGTGTAACTCTGTATTGTGTCCAACCAGAGAAATAAAAAGTTGTGCTCCATTTGTGTACAATAAATCATAATGCATTCTGCTTTCATGTATTGTGACTGAACAGCCAACTGTGATCTAGGTTACCTTGTGATCCTAAGAGGATGAGTCACCTTAGAGACTCAGGCAATGCATGAGTCAAGAGGAGAAGGAAGCTTCCTGAAGTGAGACACTCATGTCATGGTTCACTGGAGTGAACAAGAAACTGCAGTTTGTGGCCTGCTATATTCCTCTTTTAAGTTTGTTTTACTCTTTGGCCTGACTTAGGGCCTGGTGGTGAGGGAGATGTGGGGAATTATGTGTTTTATACATCTCTGTCTATTCATATAATCTGTGCTCTGCAGAATTTGTACTGATGCTGGTTTTTTTCAAGTGCCTTGGAGTAACATGCTTAAAATAGCTGAGACATAAGCTCAGTGAATTGCTTAAGACTTATAAAATGCCTGAAACTCTAAGAATAAATGCTTTCTCTGCATTGAGACTGGCCCCTTGTGTCCCTCTTTTCTTCTAATCTGTGCTTGCTTTTCAGTCCTGATCCCCCAGAGGGGTCTCCCACAATGTGTACCTGATTAGAATAAATGAACCAAAAAACAAAAAGAAGAAAAAATGAAAAAAATTTGACCATGTAGAAAATATGTTAAGAGACCATGAACAGAACAGCCAAGAAATATGGGATAAGCTGAAAAGTTCAAATTTAAGATTTATCAGAATAAATGAAGGCTTGTAAATACAAACCAAAGGAATGCACAATCTTTTCAATAAAATAATGACTGAAAAATTTTCAAACCTAAATAATGAAATGAAAATCAAATACAGGAAGCATTCAGGACCCCAAATATACAAAATTACAACAGACTCAGTAGTCACATTATTATGAAAATGCCTAAGATAAAGAGTAAGTATAGAATTCTAACTATTGCAGAAAAAAAGTCTAGTTATGTTTATAGGGGGAAACTAATTCTGATCTTAGCTAATTTTTTAACCCAGACCCTTAAAGCTAGGTGGTCTTGGAATAATGTATACAAAGCTGAAAAAAAATGGATTCCAGTAAAAAAAACTAGATGTAGAAAAATTTAGCTTCAGAATTGACAAAGAAATAAAAGCTTTCCTGAAAAACAAAACAAAATAATTCACAATTAAAAATCCTGCACTACAATACATACTCAATAAGGTATTTCATGAAGAAGAAATAAAAAAATAAAAGTGAAAAACAGCAAAGGGAGGAAATATTCTAGAATTAGTCAATCAAAGGAGGAAGTAATTGAAATTGAAATCCAGGAAAAAAGTTAAAATGACAGGGAATAAAAATCATTTCTTAGTAATAATATTGATTAAAAATGGCCTAAACTTATCAATTAAAAGACAGGCAGGCAAAATGGACTAAAAAACAAGATCCAACAATATGCTCTCTTCAAGAGACTCATCCCATAGGCAAAGAGATCCACAGAGTGAAGATAAATAGATGAAAAAAACATATTATTCACCTGAATCTCTTAAACAAGTAGGTTCCTATCTTCATATCTGATAAAATGGGCATCAAGTCAAAATTAATCAAAAGGGACAAAGAAAGTCCTTTCATAATGCTTAAGGGAATTATATATCAACAAGAAATAACAATCATAAATATTTATGCCTCAAACAATGGAGCATCTATACACATCAAACAAACGTTTTTTAATTTCAAAAATCAAATAATCCACAAAACAATAATCCTGGGTGACTTTAACACACCTATCTCACTACTTGAAAATTCTCCAGACAAAACATAAATAAAGAAGCTATACAACTAAAAAAATGCAATGAAATATTTTGACTTCACAAATATAGAATATTTCATGAAACAATGACTGAACACATTTTTTTCTCAATAGCACATGGATCCTACTATAAAATACACTATAACTTAGTCAAAAAGCAACTCAGTAAATAAAAAATAGAGATAATGCCTTGCATTCTACCAGACCATAATGAAATAAAATAAGAAATCAATGTTAAAATAAAAAAATAGAAGCTATTCTAATACCTGGAGACTAAACAATATACTATTGAATGACCAATGGATAGCAGAACAAATCAGGGATGAAATAAAAAATATTTAGAGATGAATGAGAATGATGACACAAAGTATCAAAATTTCTGGGACATATTGAAGGCAGGTCTAAGAGGAAAGTTCATTGCATTGAGCTCATTCATTAAAAAAACAGAAAATCAAGGATCGGTTCCAAGATGGCAGCCTAGATGAACACAATGTTCCTAGTCTCTACGGGATTTTAAGTAGTGGAAACACTGTTTCTAAGCGAGTTTTTAGAGGACACCTGCCAGCTGCCTTCATGCAAGAACTCCACTTTCATGCCTGCAGGGTTGCCAGACCCCAGGCACAAGCTGGTGCAGAACCCCACCTGCACACTCTGACACAGAACTCTGACCCATTGCCTGTACAAAACCTGCTCCTGCATAGTGCCCTTGGCTCCAGCACCCATACACCCTACACAACCTTGGGTGGCTCACCTAGCAGGACCCCTAGTTGTTGCTCCCACATGGGAACTCTGGCCCCCACGAAGGACCTCTGTCTGCTGCTCTTGTGTGGATCTCCATCTAACAGGGTGGAACCTCCCTGTTGGCCTATATCTGGGGACACAGGACAAGATCTGGAGACAAACTTTTACTTCTGCACAGCACATCACAGAGCCATGTCTCTGAACATGTCACCCAACACCACCACCTGGTCCAGCCCTCTATCTCTGAAGCAGACAGCTTCTTAATGAGACTCTGGATTTAATATCTTCGACCTGAGCAGACAGAAACTGGTAAGAAACAGACAACTTCACCTACTGAAGAGGAAGGAAGTAAACCTGTTTGGTTACATTGAGATTTTTTATTTTTTCTTCTATTCCTTTTTTCTCTTTTCTTTCTTTTTTTTTTCTTTTCTCTATCTCACTCCTTTCCTACTCTCACATCTCCAACATTGATGAAACCAAGTATTTTTTATGCATTAGCCTGCTGTGGACTGGGATATCTAATTAGTATACTACAGTTGTATTATGTAGTCTCATAACTTCTGCCTTTACATGTTTCATTTTTCTTAACTTTTACGTCTCCTCATTAGTTGTACTCTATTTTCTTCCTAGTTACTGGTCTTCTCCAAATCTCTTTCTCTCTTTTCTAATGTTAGCCAACTTCTTTTGGATTCCTCTGTCATGCTTTCTAAGATTTAATAGCTATACCCTCACTTCTTACCTTCCTAACATCTCATCCTACACCCCACCCCCAATTCTCTCTAGCTCACCAGCAGAAACTGTAGACCCTTGTGCAAACCTATTGTTTATATAGTAGATGCTAATTGAACTCATAATTTCTGTATATTGTGACAAAGTCATAAATGTATTTAGGAGCTATTAGGAGCTACTTGGTTTGAAACTATATAGTATTTGTATCGAGATCTGTCAATAGTGGTCTCTCTCTTAAAGGAGAGGTATTGGAACCCTGTGGGGAATCTATAAGCCTACAGGACAAATACTATAACACCTCAGATCAGCAGTGTTAGAAGGGAAGACACACAAACAACATGAAAAAACAAGAGAAGAAAGTGCCTCAAACAAACCAAGATACTACATTATTAGAATCCATGGTCAGCACAGCAGAAAAAATGTCATAGGAGTTCAGCATGTACATAATTAAAGTGTTCTGTGACTTAAAGAATTATATAAGAGAGCAAACCCAGGCAGTAAAAATTATTTTGATAAAGAGCTACATAGGCAAACACAGGAAACAAAAGATTACTTCAATAAAGAGATAGAGATTCTGAAAAAGAACCAAACATAAATCCTTAAAATGAAAGAAATAAACCAAATTATGTAATCTGCTTATAATTTTGTGCAAAGTTAGAAAAATTATGATTGTAACAATATTTTTTCTATTTGCCTCAACAAATGTTTTCAGTGAATAGTGTGTACAGCTTCTGAAAATTTGTTTTTTTCTGTTTTTTTTTTAATTTTTATTTTTTTATTTTTCTCAAAAGTTGCATTTTAATACATGTTATCAAACATAACAGAAAAAAAACAAATTTTCAGAAGCTGTACACACTATTCACTGAAAATATTTGTTGA